>JADBJO010003405.1:115000-246451 GCA_016801955.1 Conus betulinus
CCCCCCCCCCCCCCCCCCCCCCCAACCCCATAGCCCCAACTTCTGGAAAGTGAAATAAACATTTGTCGGTGCCTTAAATTAACTTCCGCCTCCATCCTTTCTTGTCCATTCCGAAAACTGTCGGTGCCTTAAAATCGCCTCCAACCCCCCCCCCCCCCCCCGCCTCCCTCGCTCTTAACCCCCCCCCCCCCCCCCCCTCCCCCAAACAAACTTCTCCATTTTCCATTTTGAAAAATGAAAAACAAAATCTGCCGGCGCTTGATCGTGCCCCTCCCTCACACCACCTTTCTCCCATTCAAATTGATTATGACGACGGCGATACTACTACCAGTTTTAAATATTCAGCGCCTTAAAATCCCCCCCCCTCCCCCTGTTAATCCTGCCTCCCCATTGGGGATGGGGATGCTGTCTCCAATCTGCTGAAGCATTCGCCTCCCACTCTCACTCTCTCCTTCCGCACCCCACCCTCCTCCTCGATCCCGCACCTCCTGCCTCTCCATTCCGAAAAGAAATATCAACCTGCGGCGTGCCTTAACGGGGGGGGGGGGGGGGGGGGGGGGGGGGGGGGGGGGGGGGGGGGACATAAACACGAAGTCAGAAAAAGATTGCAAAAGTGCGGAAAATGTGCTGCCCCCATTTTTCCCGCACCCTCCTGTCGGCTTCAGTCTTTGGCGAGCGTTTTATTTGATATCCCCAGCTCCTTTTTCTAAAATGTTGGGGCGAGAGTAGTCTAGTCAGCGTTAAAATAATATGAGTAGGCCTAAACCTTGTGTCTCCCCCCCCCCCCCCCCCCCCACACACACACACACCTTTCTCCCGCAACTGAAAAAAAACAAACAGCCTCTAATCCTCTCGCACCTCTTTTCCCTGGAAAGCAACTGGAGTGACAAGGTCAGGAATCTTAAGGTCGCGAGGGTTTTTGAGCACCTCCCTCCAACCCCCTTTCGCTAAACCACCTTAACACGCCGTATTCCCTCTCCCTTTCCCAGAGAGAGAGAGAGAGAGAGAGAGTGAGAGCAAATTCACCTCAGTTCGACAGCTCATGCCGTCAGCTACAATCGGTCCTACTCCATGTTTACCGCCGTAAACGCCGCTACGTAACCTGCTTTCCGTCAACGGGCAGCGCTGAACAGCCGAGAACAACGCATGTTCTTTTCCTTGTTTTTTGTTTTTAGTTCTTTTATGTGATTTTTTTTTTTTATACCACCACCGACCCCTCGCCTCTTACCTCAAACCACTCCCACCCCTCTCCACGCACATCAACTTTTTGGCAAACCCGAGACAGTTTTGCTGCCTAATCAATTTCAAATAGATGATTGAATCTCGGTTCGG
Source organism: Conus betulinus (assembly GCA_016801955.1). Classification (NCBI taxonomy): domain Eukaryota; kingdom Metazoa; phylum Mollusca; class Gastropoda; order Neogastropoda; family Conidae; genus Conus; species Conus betulinus. Next base: position 116,333 of record JADBJO010003405.1, read on the forward strand.
CTGCACACCCCCCCCCCCCCCCCCCCCTCGCACTTAACCATCCTGCACCCCAAGCCCCCCTCTTCCCCCGCGAAAAACTTGTGCGCGTAGGCGACTTGTAGCATTGTGGTAGACGTCTTAAAAAGATAACCCCCCTTTCCCGGCCAAAGACAAAGGTGGATGAGAGTTGTTTAACAGTCAAGTCAAGCCTGGATATGAGCTGGTCGACCTTCAGCTAACAGAACACGCTCCAAATGAAGTTTACATTTGCGCGACCAGAAAATCAGGCCTCTTTTCTGGCTCTCTCTCTTTCTGTCTCCCCCCCCCCCCCCCCCCCCCCCCCCCCGCGCGCGCGCATTCGCACATCACACACATGGCACGGCACACACACACACACACACGGCACGGCACACACACACACACACACACACACGGCAATGGTCAAACGGATTAGCATAGTCAGCGCCTTTACCGTCACCATCACCGGAGGACTGATTGGTGGGAAGGGGCCGGAGGATGGGGTGTGGGGGGGGAGGTGGTTGGCAGGCCATACGAAGTGTCGAACTGATTGACACCTGTCAAATTCGCCTGTTAGTAGGTCAGTGTCTGCGTCCTGTCATTGTTTTGTATGGCCAGCCATTTTTCAGATTCCAGATGATTTTTGGCATCCTACAGCTGTTCCTCGGCTTTTCCGAGCATAAGAACGCACATATGTATATGCTCTGTGTGTGTGTGTGGGGGGGGGGGGGGGGGGGGGGGGGGGGGCAATATAGTTGATTACCTAGCCTTGGGGAGGTAAGAGAAATGGCGGGAAAAAGTTCGAGAATCAGGGAGGGACGGTCTGTGATCGGGGAAGTAGGTGGGTAGAGAGGGGATGGGTGACTGGGGAAGTAGGTGGGTAGAGAGGGGTGGGGGTGAACCCACACTGCAAATGACCAGTGTAGAGTTGATCAGTTGGACCTTCCGCTCGCCGAACGTCGTCCGTCGTCTGCCTCACTGCCTTCAGCGGACAGCGTCAGCAATCGCAAGGTAAGCATCAACCATTGTCTTTGCCACCATGAAGATCTACTTAGCACGACCAACTCGGTCGTTAATAACGAAAGAGGGAGCTTGCAGTTTCGATTGATCCTATCAGAGATCTCTATGCATACTTGGATATGACGGGTTGTGGGCATAATGATACGAACTGACAGTGAGGATTGTAGTTCAAGGTATTGCGGTAAACAACTTAAAAAAAAAAAAAAAAAACGAACAAAACAAAACACGTAGTCGCGAGGATTGCCTCACTCATTGATGAATGCTGAGCCCTAGCAAAATCCATTAAAATGACTTTCATTACTAACACACACACACACACACACTGACTGAGTGCGAATGGGAGCTTCTCCACTAAACCAAACCACCCATTTATTTTCGTCTGGATCGAGTCCATCGGCGGAAAACTGACCGCGTGAACATGCTGTCTGTGCTAGTTGAGTTTTCTACCCCCCCCCCCCCCAACACCATCCAATCAAAACTCAGCTGATGTCGCGAGCTGTACAACAAAGAAGAATGCGATAAAATGTGTCGATCAGTCATCACGGGCACAGTCAGTCGATCGCTGCCTGACCGGATACTTTCTTTGTTCCAAAATACCACCACGCTGCAGCTGGCGACTGGAAACGCAAAACGGACCCCTGGAAAATAGGTCACATGGCGAAGACCTGAACCGAACTCCACTATTTTTTTTTTTTCTCCCACTGGCTGTGAGAGCTCCCGCAACGGTACCGTGACAATGGGGAACCGTTATGATCGAGGTTTCTTTGTGTACGGCTAGCGCAAGCCGGTTGGCGTGCAGCAGGCAGGATGGGTGGGCTTTCCAGCCTTGGTCAGGGCACTGGGCTCTTTGTTCGCGCGACAACGCTCGGCTGTGTGGCGTTCGTGGATCAGGACTTCCACGATTCGGTGAATTAGTTCAGCTGGATTATTTCAAGCTGCAGTTAATACCAAAAGCCAGACGACACCATGTACCTTCAATGTTAACGTAAAATCAGCTGTTTCGTAAATCGTGTAAATCGTGCGTATTTCATTCATTGAGTGAGTGGAGTATAATTTTTACGCAAGGACAAGGGAGTTTATGAGTCATCGGCCATTTTCGTGAAGCCCTTCGGTTCATTCCGTGAGCTGGAAGAAAACAAATCGATGTGAGCCAATCATCATTCAAGATGACGCTGAACTTGACCAATCAATGAGCAGGAAACATACCTCGTGGTTTCTTCCAACATGGCGGGCGAGTGGACTAAGAGCGCTTGGTTTGTTTCTTCGAATTTTTCAATCACGCATGGTTCTAAATGAACATATTTTCCATTTTAAATATTAACTTCTTTCCATCTGAAGTCGAGAGTGATGCTAGTAATGGTGAGTAATTCGTTTTATTTCTCATTCAATGTGTGTCACGTTTCTAGCGTGGTTTGGGAGAAGCCCCAAATCTCGAAAATGTGCTCCCATGCAAGCGAAGGTTCATTTGTTTCGCGCCGTAATCTGCATCTAAACAATGGAAAGGTCACATGATGTTTGTTATACGCAAAAGAAAATAAAGTTATATTTGTTCATTAGCAAGTATTAATGAGCACATGTAATGCCCATGTACTCGTTAAACTTGGCTTGAAATTCAAACACAATATTCACGAAAGCTGAGAAAAAGGCACCATGATGGAGGTGGTCATGTGACCACAGGGGTTTCCTGACGACCTTTTGAACTTGGCCTGCTTGCGCGATTCCCGCCGTTAGTATGCGTTCGAATTGGATGAGGGGAGGAGAGAACGTGGGGCACGGAGTACGACTCGGCGATTTCCAGGTGAACACATCGCTGATTCAGACAGGAAAGACATTGATGAAGCAGAAGTGTGATTCATTCAGTGAGTAATTGTGCTTCACCCCTGTCGTGTGTGCGCAGTTGAAAATTGGGTCAGATTGTCGGCACTCTTGGAATTTTTCCTCCCACAGTAAAGGTTATGAATGTGTAGGGAATCATGACCGAGCGTTTTTCGTAGTGTGATGACATACAGTTTGAAGCGGGCTTATTTCTGTAGAGGGGAAAAAGTTATTGGACGTGTGCCGCTATGCAACACTGTGCAGATTTTTGTCCATGTGTAATTCAACTGTCGGCAGCGGAAAGCACGTGGCTGAGTGAATAATGAACGCTAGTCTATCACTAGTATCAGTCTCGCTGTTCGTGACGAAATGCATTTTTTTCAGTAGAGGTCTGTCGACGACTTTCCAGACGACATGCAAGACGCACAGAACCAATAGGCCGTCGACTGACAGCACTTCAGAAATGGTTCAACAAGACTATCGCATTTTTTTTTTTTTTTAAGTAGACCTGTCATTAATAGGAAGAAAAGGGGCATAAAACTTCGCTCTTACTTTAAACAGATGCAGAGAAGGCTGAATTCAATATAAAAAGTGATTTTTTTCAGCATTTAAACCCTTGCACAAACACACTTTTCACTGTTTTTGTTTCAGATGGGACTGCTTTTTTAAGCAGATCAGATTCTTTTGATACACCAGATTACTTTACTGAACCAGTTCTAAAACCACATGCATCTCCTTCTGGAATTGGTTTGAAGCTGTAGTGTAAGTGCCAGACGGGCTCTGTGTTTGATGTTCTAAATCCACAGCGGTCATCGCTAGTGCATGTAAAACCCTCCCAGTGGCTAGAAATAAATATTTATGGCAGCTGCATCCCCTAACCTCATGGGAAATGATTGGTCACGGATGAATGGCAATTGTTGGCAGGCGGCTCGTCAGTGATACTGTTACTATTGACTTCGAAAAGGATTCTATTGAAAATTTTTTTTTAATTGTTGTCCATGCATGATTCTATTGCATTTTTTTTTTAGTGTTTGTCCATGGTCACCTCATTGGTGAAAATTTATCAACATTCAGTGTAAGGAATTTTTTTTTTCAATCCTTAAACGCAGATTTAGTAACCTTCAGTTACTAAGGGAATAGGTTTCAATGCTTAAACGCAGAATGCAAGGGAATAGGTAAAATGCAAAAAAAAAAAAAAAAAAAAAAATATCAGTAGTGTTAGGTTATCGCTGAACTTTCTGGAAATTTTGGTAAGAAAGACTGGAAAATTGGGACTTCCAGGCTTTCTCGGTCATCCAGGGAATTACATAATGTATGGATCATTTACCCATGCAAACAAAATCTTACGGATCATTTCTGTAATGTAGTGTCAGTTTTTTTTTTTTTTTGTTACCTCTCGGGTAGTATAACATTTTTTTGGCAGTGGTTTTTGTAGGTTTTCAAAATTAAATGGAGGGTTGAGAGGAGGGGGTAGGAGACGGCTCATGGCTTCAAAATTTCTGTAAAAAAGCAGGATGGGGGCATGGCTTCAGTTGTTACATACACATACGTGAAACTAAAAGTAATTCCAGAGTGCTCCATAAATAGGGAATAAAATTTTGGGGGGATGGGGTGGGGTGAGCTCAAGAATGGCGAACATGTGGAAGGGCATCATTCTGAACTTTAAAAAGAGGGGCAACTTGAAAGGGGAAAAAAGGTCAGAAGTCAGACCAAATAATCTACATCAACTGGCCTAAATTTTGTTTTTGATGTTATACAGCCAATATGATTCAGAATTGTATGAAAGTGTTACTTGACTGTCAATTTGCCTTGAAAAGGCGAAAAACAGTGAATCTGCACTGCACAAAGTAACCTGCATGTTGTACCAAAACGTATTATATGCAAGCTCAGGTCTAAGTAGACGCATTGCATTTCAGAGGTCATGTTGAAAGTGGAGATTCATTTCACCATCATGGGTTGCAATTTACTTTCAAAATATGATCAGTGCACTTTTCAGGGCAGATATTTCTGAGCTAGAAAATTATGTTGTGATTGAGTGGTGATGGGCTTTGCTAATAGGAGAAAGACTGTGACAACATTTAAATCTGCAGAAAGGTTAAGGTGACCGGCTTGGCATGCAACTGCCTCATTATGTTGTTAAAAGATGTCCACTTTATTTCTTTGAGTTTCCATTCATGAAGTCTCTTTTTTTTTTTTCTCTGTGTCCTCCCATTATCAGCTTCACAGTACCTCTGTCAAGGCCTCATTTTTCTGGAGGATGTTATCCCCTTTAATCATTCTCCCCATCCCTTTTGCTTATCCCATTCTCTCTCTCTCTCTCTCTCTCTCTCTCTCTCTCTCTCTCTCTCTCAGCTCCCACCCCCACCCCCCCCATCTCCCCATAAAAAAAAATGTTAAAACTTTTAAAGGTGCCAGTATATTATGTTCTTTTCAGTATCCCTACTAGGACTGAAATGGAATGTATTTTGTACGGTCTCCAAAAGCATGACAGAGTCTGTCGGATAGAGTAACATACAAGAGAGTCTGCTAGTTAGTATAACATGTAAGAGTGCCATGAAGAAAAGTAGAAAGAAACAGGCTGACAGGGAGTTGACTAACAGCACTCAATTGTTCCAAGTAAATTGTTAGTGCATAGGGTAGTGCATCAGTATGCAGTGAAAACTGAGGAATTGTTGTTGGACTTATTGGTTTCATGCAGTGGTGCATAGACACACTTTGCCAATGAAACCCAGGGAGTAGTTGTTGATCCATCTTTGACCTGTAAAATGTACATAAATGATATGGTCAAGAAAGCCAGTTGCACTGCTGGTCTCCTTATTAGGAGAGTAAGATATATGATTCCTAGGTTGTTGGCATTATTATGTCCCTTTAAAAAAAAAAAAAAAATTGGAAACTGTCTTGGAGTCATATTTTAGCATATTTTCCATGTAAAACACAGAGGTTCACAAAGAAAAAACTGGGCAAGAATTATAAGAAGAGGCTTGCATTTTGAGGTTCCAAGCTGAGAATACAGAAAGTTTCAGTGTGACCCTATTAAAGTGAAGATTCTGCATTACTTGCATGATCCTGTCGCTAATAAAAATTCAGTGCTGAAAGAACAGTAGGACACAACTTCAAACCAACAAAGACATCAATATGACTCTTATTAGACACAAAATTTTTAACTGATCAAGTAATGTTGACCTGGAATATATCACTTGAAATTTTTAGGCACAAATGTGTCTCTGACGCATAAAGTTCCCATCTGACAGCACTGGAATTTGGTCTAGTGCATGAAAAAATCATCAATGGGGGTGAAAGGTATATGTTCATACAAAGTGGTTATTGAATTTGTTACTCTGATTTTTACTTTCAATCATCGAACCACTAAATTTGTATGTAAATTGTCCCAGTTATGCATTGTAAGGAACACTGTAGTATATTTGAAAGGCATGATAGTTAACATCCACATTGGTGTTCTAAGTGTTTATGACAAATTGTAATATCTCTTGTTGGACTTGCTGTAACCTTGAAGGAACCCCAGGGACCCTGCCTGTTTTTCAGTACAGATATGTGTTCTGGAAACCTTGGAAAGTTGGCAAGGCCTTTTCCAGGGCTTGAGAAGTGCTGGAAAAAAAACTGTATAGGCGTTTAAACTGCTGAAAGATCCTGAAATTTTCTAATGCTTTTGACCGTATTATTCTCAAGCCAGCAAAATTGAAAATTGTTCTCTTAAACAAATATTCAGTGGAAGAAATTTTTGAACAAAAAATTCAAATTTATAGACACTAAGACAGCGTCGACATTGTGATCACAGCAGACCACAGTTTTGCTGGTTGTCTGCTGCTGGATTTATTTCCCTTTGTGAGACTCAGTAAATGTTCAAAAAGATGTGAACAAAGATTGGGAAATATGACTGTCTTTTCAGTGATGGTTGGTTAGAAAAGAAGACTTACCAGAACTGGTTGGCTCCTTCGACAGATGGGTCAGACATAAGCAAACTGCACAGTGTTGAATATTTAAAAAAAAAACCCAAAAAAAAACAAACCAAAAAAAAAAAAAACCTTAGATTGCGAACATGGGTGAAAGTGCATTGAAAAGCCAATGCCAAGGCCAGGAACATGAGGCACTTTTGGCGCTGGTTTAATGTTAGTATACTTCTTACTGTAATTTCCTGTGTTGGATGTGTAAGTTTCAGTCCTTGAAATAAATTTACTAGCATGGCCCTGGAAAAGTCTTTGAATTTTTGTTCAAGAGATGTGTAGGAAGCCTGTTGATCAAAAGAAGAGTGCTCTTGGAATGTGCCCACGTACCCCCTTCCCCCTCAGTTTCTTTTGAATATATATATATTTTATATAAATGTTTAGTCTTGTTCACATTCTGGTTGGCAGAAGGTTGATTTAATTGGAGTGCTTTGCAAATGCATCATGGTTGGGCGTAGGGGTTTCCTGGCAATCCAGGGCAAGCGATCATTTGCATTGGGCATGCAATGAATATTGCAGACTTTCCACCTGACATGAAGCAAAGATTTCCTTCCATACCCACATCCCATACAAGAGTTGTTTTTCATTGAAAAGGTAAGTTTAGCAGCTTGTTGAGTGCTGTAAATGCATGGAAACACTGTCGTTATGCTTCAGTAGATCTACCTAAGTAACAGTGAAAGGAAAAATTAAGGGGGCAGACTCCGTGAACAAAACTCTAAAATTTTCAGGGGGTTACAGTTCTTTGGGTTTTAGGCTTCAAATGCACTGAAACGCATATGAACACACAGGCAAGTGCTCACACATGCGATCTCTCAATCACTCTGCCTCTCTCATTCTTACCTTCTCCCTGCAGTTATTCTCACATTATCCATACCTCTATTCCTGTCTGACTGGCTCATACATAAACACACTGAGAGACGAAAAAAAGGGACAAGAAAAGAGGGAATGATGAGCTGATAATAAAGCACTCAAGACTATATATTAAACTTTTTGTTTTCACCAAATCTAAACTCATGCTTCGCTGTTAGACATGAGATATCAACTGAAGTAAATGAACGTGGGCATACATAAACGAAGTCGAGATTTAACGGTGAAAATCTGACGGTGATGCCCTTGGCACTCCTCGATCATTGTCACATCAGAATTACTACTACATGAACTAGGGTTCGTACGCCCCTTGAAGACCCTTGAAAACCCTTTAAATTTCAACTGGGTCAAAGGCCCTTGAAAACCCTTGAAAACTGCAGATATCCCTACCATCCCTTGAAATCCCCTTAAAAATCGTTTTCGGACCAAAACTGACCGTAACATTTGAAGACGAATCGGAGAACAAACGCGAACGAGACTTCGGACATCGATTTTCGCCTCTCGAATCGTGTTGCGTGTCGTCTGCTTTTCAAGCAAAGGGAAGCAATTCAATAGTCGGTTATCGTTTGCGCATGCGCAGTTCGACTTCCGACAAAGGGCGCCATGCTCCCTCATCTTCGGCGAAGTCCGATACTGTTGCGTCTGTCATCATGCCAAAGGGAAATTACGCATTTGATCCGTTGTGGCTACAGAAGGAAGAATATCGAAGCTGGATCACTGAATGCAGAGACAACAAACATGCGTTTTTTTTTCTGTAAAGTGTGCAAAAAGACCGTTGATGTTCGGACAATGGGCGAATTGGCGGTTGCAAATCACGGAAAGAGGAAAAAATACGTGGAATTGGATAAAGCGAGTAGGCCGGTCGGTAGTAGTCTTACGGACTTCGTTCGGCAATCATCAAATTCATCAAATCGGGTCAGACCCTTTCCTCAGTAAGAATCGTCAGCCAATCCACAATAACAGCAAGTGGGACAGATGTGTTGAAAGCTGAAGTGTTGTGGACGATTCATGCCATCAACAATCATTACAGTTTCCGATCTGCTTAAGACAACGCGAAACTGTTTGCAGCAATGCTTCCATATTCCTCGATTGCGACGAACTATCGGTGTGGGGAAACCAAAAGTAGATGTCTTGCAATTTTTTGGCATTGCTCTTTTTTTTCTGTCAGAACTGAAAAAAAAAAAAAAGAGTGAAATCACAGACTGAATCTTCAAATCAATCGTCACGTCGTCTCCATAGACTTTAAGTGACTCATTTACACACACACACACACACACACAAACAAAACAAAAAAAAACAAAAAAATCATTTATTTATTTTTTATTCACTTAATTTTTTGTTATTACAGTTACTTTCATTTTATTCATCTAGTTATTATAATTACTACCACTATCATTATCATTACTATCCCTTCTATATATATATATAATATAAAAAAAAAGGATATATATAAAAATCCCCCCCCCCCCCCCCCCCCCCCCCCTTACTTAGCATTATTGTCAATCCACCTTAACCACAACCATCACAAATATATCACACACCCCACTAAACCAGCTACACAACCCCATCATTTCACTCCCCTCCCCCCCTGCCCCCCCCCCCCCCCCCCCCCCCCCCCTTTTTTTCCTCTCCCATAATCCCCTCTGTCGTTTCCGTCTGGCGGCCATTCTTCCTACCAGTACCACATGGACAGATAAGTCAGTCTTCGTTCTTTGTTTGTACTGTCCTAAATGTTAATGTTTTTTTTTTTTTTTTTTTTTTTTTTTTTCCCCTGAAGAAGACCCAAGAGGTCGAATTGCATTGTGTCTTTCCTGTGCTTTGTTTGTCAATGTCCTTGGCGGTAACTAACCCCCTCTCTTTTCTACATTTTGCTTCATTCTCCGCCATCAGTCACTCCACTTTGAAATGGGAAAAAAAAAAAAAAAAAAAAAAACGGTTAAGTGTGGAGCTGCAGGAAGGCTACCCACATTCGCCTTTTCAAAAGGGATTACCCTGCTCCCTATCCTGCCCAGAACAAGCATTAGGTTAGTCCAGGCCCGCCAACCATTCACACACACTTCCACACGACAGCACATACAGTGGCTGTATTTTAAAAGTAAAGTTTGCTGAGCTCCCTCCTGAAATGTGCTAGAGAGGAGGCCTCGGCTGCAGCTGCCGGTAGAGAATTAATGAATATGTCATGCTTTTTGATGAATCATTGAACAAGGACTTGAAACAGAAGCAGCTGGAAATTCATGTCAGATACTGGTCTGGAAAGCAGATTGAAAGTTTTCTTTTTCTGATTTCTCAATTTCTGTATAAAGACTTCATTTTTAATTTTGTATGTATATGATATTGAGCGTGGAAAAGACTACAGAAGTGTAATCACCTTATCATCATGGCTGGATTACATGTGTAAGGTTATTATTCACTCTTTTTTTTTTCAATTGTACGGCTAAATTTGCCCCTTAAAAATTAAAATATCCCCTTTAGAAACCCTTGAAAAACCCTTGAATTTTTTTCCTGTGAAAAAGTGGGAACCCTGACCACAGCTGAGCTTTCGATTTAGATCATGAAAAGCTATTTCATAAGAACTGTCATTACTGCTTTTGTGCTGAATCGCATCGATATCTTGTCAAATCATACTTGGTCAACTGTTTTGACATTCTTATTCACACTATTGAAGAATTCCCAAATGGCACTGATCATTGATTTGGAAAGTCGTAAAAGGATGAGGAAATTCAGATTTCATTGACTTCAGTCGTGGCTGATTGGGCGAAAGTACTTCTACATGTTGTGCTGCTTGATGTGCGTACAGGTGAAAACTATGCATAGGTTCGTTTTAGTGATGCTATTGCCAGATCAGATGGGAGTTTCATGTTTCAAGAGAGGCAAATTCATGCATTATAATTATCGCCAGTCCTGAATACTTACGGGGAAAGAGGTCTTGCTTGGGAGAAGGAGGGGAAGATTTTCCCAAGAGCACTGTGTTCCAAACATCTGCTGCAGAGAAATAGAAGCTGTTGGTGTGCTATACTTAGAGCTAGTTTTTGACATAACTTTAATAATATATTGTGACAAGTGGTTGGTCAAATGGAAAGGCAATATCGGAAAGCAATAGCCACATAAAGTGAAGCACATAATGTCTATTTTTGGCCAATGCTGTGATTTCCTGTTTCTTCATCATGCAAAATTGATAGGCAGGTGCCTTTTTGTGGGGCAAGTAGACTGTTCATCCATACAATTTGCTGTATTTCGTACAAGCTTGGCATAAGGACAACAACTATGACAAAACACATTGAAAAAATAAAGTTCTTGAGCAGTAATTTGTTGTTGAGCAGTAATTGCATTTTGGCATATAACCATTGTGTTATCTTGGTTTCTGTTGACTATAGAGTGAACCTAAAAATACCTGAATGTAGGTAAATGTGAATTAAATTTGTGGTATTTGGCGATTGATAACAAAGAAATAACAGATTTCCATGTGGCTAATAATTATTTAATAACGATGAAATTAACACACAGATTGCCATATGGCTATTAATTTATTTAATAACAATGAAATTAACAGAGTACCATTTAAAAGTTGATTGTAAAGTGGAAATGCAAAAAACACACATCATTTGTTGAGACTGTTTCAGGCAGATTTATACAAGAATATTGATATGTTTTTGAATATAATTTTTTTGTGAGTGAATACTACTTATCTACGTAAAGCTGATGAATAGACTTGTCAACAGAAGTATGCATCTTTATTTGTTCCACCACAATGCGTGCTTTGACATTTATAGAGACATGTGTTTAAAACATAAGGAAATTAAACTTTCTTATAAAATGGTACTTTGCTGCTCACAGTAATGTTGAATAGAAGATGCAGTGCTGCAGATTTTCAGCTGTTTTGAACATGATTTTGGAGTAAAATTTATTCAGAATGCTTACAATAGAATTTGAATCCCTTCATGACATTTTACTTTGTGAAAATTACCTACACAGACACGCTGTTAAAATTCAGATTTGCTTAGGTGTTTTAAGTTTCGATTTGTTTTATGGTAAAGTTTTGAACCAGGGTAATCTTAAGTTGGCCTTGACAAATGACTACAATTGGATATTTTTCAAGTATGTCAATTTTTCATTTACTTTAATCATTCATTGGCCATTCATTAAGTTACATGGGTAATTTTTGTTGTGCTTTTTCTCTGCCAAGAGAGAAGCCAAATGAGTAGTGTAATGCTTTGAAGTAAGCGTGGTATGCAGACCAGCCATCTGTTCCTTTCCTTTTGTTTCCTTTTAAATGGCCAAGTTCAGAAAGGAGAGGAAGGAAAAGTGGAAGGAAAATCACTAGAAATGTCTTATCAGTTTTACGTGACCTGTTTTGTTGGTGAAGTCAAAGCCATTTGATAACTAGCTCAACATTTGCCTTCTTCATCTACCATGTCCTGCAAAGAGAAGTGAGTCTGTTCAGTGCTGTTGAGTTGGACTTGTGATACTGCATAGAAATGCTACCCTTCAATTTCAGAATGCTACACTGTGCATTTTAGGCCTTGGCAATTCTGATCTCAGTTTAATCTAAAATTTGAAACAGTTAATCTAGGACTACATAGGTTGTGGAAGGTTTGGTTCTGAAGCCTTGTTGGATCTGATCTCAGATTACTCTAAAAATGTTTTTGTTACTCCTACTGTGAGGCAACATGGATTCTGGTAGGTATCGGTTTTTTCTGGCACAAAAGGCATGGTGTTGAAAATGCTCCTTTAACTGTAAGGCCAAAATGTTATTAATTGAACATACCATAGATTTCTAATCTAGATTGTAAAACGAGGAATCAAGTGTTTCCGTCTTACCTGAAGTCTGATTGTCATTTACTGATTTAGATCGTGGAGTTGCAGTAAACTTACTTCCTGATTTGCAAGTAATGACAACTGAAGCGTGAATGATTTTTTCCTCAAGGGAGGTAACACAACCTGCTCGTTTGACAGAGATATATAATTAGGCCAGAATCAGTAATGTGAACTTGAATTTTCAGTGGGAAGGTATTAAAATAGTATCTTGTGAATATTGAATGAACAGTAGAAAAATGTGGTCAGCCAACACAGAGTTCCATGACTTTAAGAGCCTCCATATGGTTATGTTGCTTGGCATGAATCCAACTGCAGGACATAAGCACTTTTTTTCCTCATCACAAACATGAGATTTGCAAACCCTGACAGTCTTAGATCACCAAACTAGGAAAAGTAGGATAGGGCAATTAAGAGCAAACGCAAGATCATCGAGATCATGCTTTCTGCAGCTCTGTGAAGTTTAACTAGTTTTAGCAAGCAAAGTAGCCTGGTAGTGTGGAAGGATCGCATAGCTGCCGATCTTGACTGTTTCTTGAAATTCCCCTAATTTAGGAATTATTGCTGAAGATTGTGTTGAAGTCCAAAATTTCAGTCCAGAAGTCCAGAAATAAAAAAAAAAAAATGTGTTTAAATTGCAGGGTGCAAGGGGATTATTTTTGAATAGGGATGATAAAGTATTTCGGAATGCAGCCCAATGATATGTGGGTGCTGGCAGTTATAAGAGTAGGCTTTTGTTTTAACCCCACATTTGTGAGATTTAATGAAGGGGGGTTAGAAATGCTTGCACTAGTTGCAGTCAAAAGCTTGACTGCCCCCCTGTTCACTCCACCCACCCGTTTTTAACCTCCCCTGCGGTTCAAGAAATTTGACTTTAGAAGGTTGGCAGCTATGGGATTTGTCAACTGTGACACTTTGTGAAGGAATTTGATGCCATCCTTCTAGATAATTGCAGACTGTGTGAGGTGTGTGTAGTAGATACTTTAGTAATCAAGGGGCTGTGTGAACACAGTTTTAAACTAAGCCTCTTTACAACTACATTTCCTAAGATCTTATCAGTGTTGGGTGCTTATCCAGATATGGTTGTGATCGACTTATGCACCTCATCTTTGTGCTTCCCATCTGGTCCTGTTTGCTGCTAGGCCTCTCTCTCTCTCTCTCTCTCTCTCTCTCATTTAGTATGAAATGAAATCTGTCATTGTAAAGGACGGCTTTTGAAATTTTCCAAGGATGAAACTGTCAACGGACAAATTGTGTCCCAAGTAAGTAAAAAAAATGAGTAGGTCATTAAGTCCTGACCTGTAATGCAAAATAGGGCAGGCATTATCTGATGAATATTGACAAAGTAACTTGGCTGTGAACAGTGGATTTGAAGTCAGTCAATTGAATATATGTCCTCATTTAAAAGGAGAAAATTGGTTTGCAGTCAAAAATATTAACGTGAACAAGAGATTTTTTTTTTAAAAACAAATATTTACCAAACAGTTCACATGCAGGTGCCCGTGCGCACGCACGCACGCACGCACGCGCGCGCGCACACACACACACACACACGTGCACACACACACACTCCCCCCTCTCTCTCTGTGTATGTCCATCAGTATACTTTAAAGTAAGTTTAGTCTGAAATCTTAACGAAACAACTGGAGCCATAGCTATAAACAGAATTAGTTTAGTCTGAAATGTTAAAGCTGATCATTAACTCTCAGCTCTAAACAAACGAGTCATGAAGAGTTGACCTTAGAAAGCAGAAAAAAAAAGTCCCTTCCTCCATAACTTCCTCTTGTTCAGTTTAAACAACATGCGTGCAAGGTGACGCATGCATGCCCACAACCGCACGCCATTCTTGGAAAGATAATCAATGCGCAAGATAAACATTGCAGATTGCTAAAATGTAAACATTGCAGATTGTTGAGAATAATGGTGGCGAAAGCTAAATTGATGAACATGCTGGAATCTATTCACCAAGAGTAAATTTCTTCCAAGTACAATCTTTTTCTCTCCATACCCACTGCCTTCTCCCCTGTCATTTCATATTGCTAAGGATGGAAATGGTAAGATGGTCATCCAAGATAGAATAATACTTTTTTTGATATTTTGATATATCTAGTTCACCAGAATTATCCCCCCCCCCCCCTTTTTTTTTTTTTTTCTCTACCCACTCTCTCTTCCTTCCCATCTCTGCAGCATACCTTCCATCATCCCTCTTGTTTCTCCTCCCTTCTGCCCCCCCCCCCCCCCCCCCCAATGAAGAGTTGGCAGTGTATTACTCGGTTACAAAAGAACAGTTCAGCAGTTATCTGGAGGTCAACAGCTTGCTGTTACATTGGATCATTAGGAGCAACTGACCTTGAAATATCATCCCCTGTGCTCCTCCCTCAAAAAAAACAAAAGGGCATAAATTTGAGGTAGAGTACGCTGATGAACGTAGTAATCCAGTTTTGAAATGAATATATGTTGGAAGAACCTATTTTTTTGCTGTAGTTGAGAAGATGAAATATACCTCTGTTGCACGATGGCAGATGAACATGATCACCGTGTGTGCACATGGACACAGACACTTTGGTTTTAATAAAATTATGGAGGATTTGTGCAGTTCTTTTAAGTGAATAAGAATTACTCATGAAATTCCTCCTTCTGTCGGGTAATCCTGTTATGAGGAAATTATCTTTGGTTCCTGCCCAACTTCCCTCCCCATACCTGCCCCTTCCACTGTGTGCCACCTTCCATTTACCACCAGTACATAACCCACACATTGTAGATTTTATGACCATGCCGACGGTATGATAACTGCTGCAGTTCAGTTAAAACGCTGACGTTGATAACATGTTATTGCATGCATTGTGTCAGGGTTTGCATAAAAATAATCAGTAATTTAGTGGTTCTCATAATGAAATAAAATAAACAGACTTTGCTGCAGCAGCACACCATTTAATTGTATTTAAAGTAGTAGTCTTTGTGCATAGTAAAGCCCCTTTAAACACTATTTAAACAAGTAGTCTTTGTGCATAGTAAAGCCTCTTTGACAGCAACAAGATTTTGTTTTAATTCAAGTTTTAAAACGGTAAAAACTGATGTCTCTCCCTTCCTTGCCTTAACCTATGACTTTAATGTCATAACGATATTGAAAAAAGATGCTCCCACCCCATGCCCAAAAACAGTCATAAAGAGGGGGGAAAAAAAAACAATTTCCCTACCCTATCCCACACTCAAGTATGGAGATGAAGGAAGGGGGCCATGTTGGCGCCCCCCCCCCCCCCCCCCCCCCCCCCCCCCCCCCCCCCCGTTCCATCCCAGTCCCAACTCCTGTCGGTGGGTGATTGAAAAGAAAAGATGCATCCACCACACCCATGTCCAGATTCTAACTTCGGTCATGAGGAGAAGAAAAACCATTCCCCCATCCAGATAGCATCCAAATAGAGTTGAAAGGAATTGGAAAATGATACCCCACCCCACTCCCAGTTACTGTTACAGGGAGATTTAAAAAATGATAGCCTCACCTCCACCCATGCCCATTTATAGGCTTAAAATTTGACCCATTTCTAGGTTTCTCTGTAACTAGCTTTATACTCTTAGCTGAGTGCCATAGGAGCTTATCAGACTTCTGATCTGAGCTTTTTCCAGTATGCTGGCCAGATTCAGGTTCTTGTGATTGTACTCGGAGTGTACATTTGCTGTGAAAGGAAAGTAAATTAACACTTCAAACAAAAAGGCAGACCTGCCAACCTCCTATCAGACTTGAGACTGCATGGCATCACACTTATCACTGTAGAACACTTCTTTTCAGTTCAGAATACATGGGCAGAAACTGTAAAAGCCCCTGTCTGATAAGACTGAGGGCGGTTATGGAAAAAAAATCTAGATATAGGAGAAACATGTGCAGTAACTTATTGCCATTCATTTTAGAACCCTATATCTTCTGTGTTGCCAATAGATGCAGTTCCAGCTGAATTGGTGATGAAGAGAAGAAAACGCAGTTCACAACTGCTCTGCTGAAGGAAGATCAAGTTGTGGCTGATGTGGTGATGGAGAGACAAACCCTGTGCTGCTGATAAAAGATCGATTTGCTGCTTAATTTGTGATTGGAGGATGAAACCTTGTTCCTGCTGTGCCAGTGGTGGAAGATAAGTTGCTGCTGAATTGGTGATGATGGAAGAAGAAAACCCCATGCAACTGATAGATCAAATTGCAGCTGAACTGACAATAGTTGAGGAAAAGCCTGGTCCTGCTTTGCCACTGATATTGGGGGAAGTTCCGATATGCTGCAGGAGAAGCCAGTGGAGAAATGAAAAGTTGGAGGCTGTAAGGAGGTAAGCAAAATCACTGTCATTGACTGGTCTCCTTTGTATCCAGATAGGAAAAAGTCAAAAGTATTTTATGGTAGTGTCAGTTCTGTTGTCAGCTGGGCTGGAATTTGTCACAGTTTTGTTAATATCATGGAACAGTCTTTAGACGGACTTTGAGCTTGAGAGGAAGGATTTCTAGTTGGAGCGAGTCTGGAAATCATTTTCGGTCATTGTGTATTCTGTTGGAATAAAAATGATGTAAAAAGACATTTGACATTTTGATAAGTTGATTAAACAAGGAGTCAAATCTGGAAAGATACAAAGTTTTATACATTGTATTTTAAGATATTTTTTAAATCTGTTTTTAATGGAAGACCATAGAGAATACCTGAAAACATGGTGCAAATTTTGTCACAAAATAGTTTCAGGAGAGGATGATTTTTTTTTACTGGGCTCATGGCTGGGTGATGCATGTATTTTGAAAATGGTGTAAGGTGTGCGATAAGGAAATGGCAATATGACCAAAGCAGTAATGGCGTGATTTTTCACAGTGGATAAAAAGTGTTAATGGCGTATGTACAGGGAGCGAAAGGGTGAAAAAATCTAGTGGGCATGCTCAAAGCATGTGGAGAAGATGATCAGCTGTGCCAGACAGTGCTGAACAAGATCATTGGCTTCTCTTGTGGTCAGGTGTGAGATTTGGACAATAGATCTCTGCCAGCCATAACTACTGGCATTTTGATATGTCATGAAATCTAAGATTTTTTTGTTTGTTTGCTTGTTGTTGAAATTTAATGTGTTTATGGATTTGATGGAGAAACATTTCTTAAAATCTGTTGTAAACGTGATAGGTGTCCATGGTATTAGTAGAGAAATGGCCCTGAAAGTAGAGGTTTTATCACATTCTTCAGCTGGCGTTGGCGTTTGAAAATTTTTACTGGCCAGCTCTAATCGATTAGCAGCATATCTAGACCGAGAGCAAGAAACATTAATGATGCTCAGAAGGACAATGTGAGACTTCTTGAAAATGGGACCCCATGGGACTGTGCCTCTCCAGTGACAGGCAGATGACTTGACAGGTGTTGTCTATGATAATAGACTTGGAATCTCTTAGGGTCCCCTATTTATTTACTGCATGTGCAAATGTACAGGTGATTGTGCACACATGAAGTGAGGCAAGTGTGTGGAGTGGAGTGTCCTCAGATGAGCGTTTATATCATGTCCTGTGCGTGAGCCATAAGCATGTGTGTTCCTCTAGGGTACAAGTATTGGTGGTGATGATGGGAGAGGAAATGCAAGGGTCCTGTGTTCCATGTACTGCAGTGGACTTGCTTAGATTTACTTAGATGCTCCCCGCGTCTTGCGATGCATGAGGCAGTCAAGGCGCTCCACTGTGCATGGTCCTGAACCAGTTTGCTAGTGTCACTCCTTCCTCTGTCAACTACTGCACGAAGGAACACGCTGCCCTTTGAAGAGCAGATTTCTGGCCCCATTTTCCTCGATACTCATTTTCCCCCGTACAAACAGCTTGTGACCCACGGCTGTTGCGAATGGGAAGCTGGGAGAAGGCCTGAATGGGCCATGCTTTAAACTTGTGACATGGAGCACTGTTAGCACTGGGGTGGGAGCAGTCCAGCAAACAAGGACCAAAGGTTAAATACAAATATTAACAAATTTGGAACACTAGGATGACGGTTCCAAAAATGTTACTGAGAGTCCAGAGAAATCGTTTCTCCCTAACTTCCAGTAAAATTATCAGAAGAAATTGGAGGTGGTAAGAAGGGAGAATGGTGCACTGAACATTCTTTGTGGCATTTTGTGTGTGTGTGTGTTTTTTTTTCCAACTCTGATTTTAGACCTTTGAAATGAACTGAAACAACGTGGCGTCACAAATAACACCATTACTACCTGACCATGATTTGGTTCGTTATCAGAATGCACATTGTTGAACAGAGGATATTGAAGCAGTAATCGGCAAGGTCTTGGAACTGGCAGGTCTAAACAGCCTTGAAAATCTACGTGTTGATGCTGTTGCAGTGAGTGAGGGAAAAAAAAAAGAAAGAAAATTGTCTTGCATGTATTTTGTGTGCGTAATTGCTTCATATATAAACATTCAGTCCCTTGACATGCTTTGTGTGTGTGTGTTGACCGCTTCAAGATCCCTTCAATAGATGGAAATTGCTTTACTATATAAGAAAGGAAGAAATTGCTTGCATATCATGTATTTTTGTCTGAATTAAGCCCTGTTTCATCCGATGGAGTGCTTCTGAATGGGAATGCCATTGTTGCACCCAGTCCTGATGGGGTGAAGGGAATGTCTTTTGGAAAAGTTTGTGAAAGTTTGCCATATTTCCTTGTTTGGAGAGAGTGAGAATCAAGCGTCTCCACGGTTCAAATGTGCCTGAAGGATGCGGCTGTGACCTTTGGTGTGAAAGACATGGGTAGTGAGATCAGTGGATAAAGAGCGTCTTATTACTCTGTCTTTTATACTATGGTGTTACATGATCATCATAAGAGGAAGGATGGTCGTCTGCGACATATATTTTGTTCTTGATGCTGCTGAGTTTGTAGCTCAAATTAACCATTCGGAATGAGCAGAATGATACCAAGAGAAAGGGCTGCTGTGTTGGTGATGTTAAGGAGAAATCCTGTAAAGTTGACTGATCGGATTTTAGAAATGACTGGTGGAGGATTGTGATGGAGGAAATGATGGGGATTGTTTTGGAAGATTGACATCTGGTTAAAACAGTGGAACAAATGAATGATTGTCTGCAGAAGTGTTGGAAGAAATGACCGATAACAAGTTTGAATCTTGGAGAAAATGTTCAATAGTGTCTGTGGAAGAAATATACTGTCTGTGAAGTCTTGGAAGAATGGTTCATACCAAGTCTGTGGAGGTCGTTGAAGAAATAAATGGTTGCTGGCGTTTGGAGTGTTGAAGAAATGGATTGTGTTTGAACATCTCTAAAGAAATGATGGTGTCTGTGGGAAGTCTTGGAAGAAATGGTAGTGGGGAAAGTGATCAGTGGTGTGGAAAAGTGGTGGAAGATGGCTGATTCCCATCGTCCGGAAGATCAGTGCAAGAAATGGCAGGGGACAGGATTGACTGTGCATTTGAGGGTAGAGGAGAGTGTCTGAACAAGGAGTTTCAGAGAGGACTTGGTCTGCAGGCAAAGGAACTCAAAGAGCAGTGGCAGTAGTGACCAAGTGGTTGTGATGTGTGGGGATGGTACCTATCACAGCCTGCTTGGATCATTATTGACCTGTCTTACTCACATCTTTCATGAACACCTCTTCTCCATCATGGGACAAGAAGCTGATCTTGGTGTGGTCAGTGAGTCGATCCTTCTGTCGCCATTGTATTGAGCATATTGATTATCTTGATGGAGTTTTGTCACAGAAGAGAATTTTGATTGGAATTCTTGACTAACCCCAGTATTACCGGTTACATCACCACCATCACTGAAAGGTGGTACACTGACTTTGAAGTTGGAGAAACTAGTCACTCTTTCCAAACGAAAATTAGGTGGCGAGAAATTTCCATGATTGACAGTGACTGAGAGAGCTGGAGAACTTGACCATCAATGGAATTCCATTATGCTGCAGTTGGGCATCATTGCATATGTAATTGGATCAGCATGTTGGCTGAAGAGTGTCAGAACTCGTACAGTTTGAGAAAAAGTGTGATAAAGTTGTTGTATATGAAATGCATACTGAGGCATCTGATGAAACAAAGCTACATTTGAGACAAGTACCAAGGCAGACAACAGGTGTTGTGGCTGGATTTATTTATTTATTTATTTTTTTTTTTGACGATGAATAGTTTGCACAGTGGTTGGATCGTGTTCACAGATGAATTTACATAGAAGGGTTGATATGTCCAGAGCCTTTGAAGTAATGGTAGATGCTTGTGGTAAATGGGATATGATCCTAGGTCTGTGCTGTGGGGATCGTGGAGTAGTACTGTGGTGTCCAGTTGTTGAAATGTGTGTTGTGAGCTCGTCAAAGTGGTGGTGATTTGTTGACAGTACTCCATATCACAGCCAGCTTTGATGAGCTGACGATTCACAAAGACTCGCCATTCACTTCATTCACAAGTGTTCACGTGTGCTTCTCAGTGGTCGGCAAAGAAGATGGAAAGAATTTGGTCAGCATGGAGATGAAGAAGAAAGCAGCCATTTGTATGGTTGGATTATATTAACGTTTGTGGAGGTTCACAAGAGGGGAGCTGTTAGTACGGTTGGGATATGTTATGTTCATGGAGGTATAATGAACATGGTTGGGATATGTTGATGTGTCTGTGAAGCTGCACAAAAGGGAAGCCCCCAATGTGGTAGGGATATGTTTACATATCTTTGGAGGTATATAAGAGAGGAGCCAACGACAAAAGTTAGGAAAAGTTGACATTTGACTAGAAGGAAGAAGAGGGGAGCAGTCGAAGTACTTGGTTAATCCTGTTCGTGGAGATGCACAAGAGGGGAGCGGTGGACATGGTTAGGATATGTGGTTTAGTGATGCAGAAGAGCAGAGCCATCAGAGTGGTTGGAATATGTTGCATTCTTGGAGATTCAAGGGGAGCTGTGAAAGTGGATGGGATGTGGTGGTGTATTCATGGAGATTCGAGTGAAGTGATCAAAGTGGTTGGCATATATGATATGTCCATGGAGACGCACTGGAGGGGAGCCATCAAAGTGGTTGGGATATGGTGACATGTCCATGGAGACACACAGGAGGGGAGCCGTCAAAGTGGTTGGGATATGGTGGTATGTTCGTATCACAGCCAGCTTTGAAGAGCTTTCCTTTTGCTGTTGACAGCTTTCATCTGTTTGCAGGTTAGTTTTTTTTCTCCTGCATGTGGGACATATACCATATGTTGTCATGCATTTTCACCTCCTTCCTTAATTAAGCAATCCAAGTGAAGAAGAGTATTTGTAAATGTTTAGTGAGCAGGTGGGAAAGAGAGATTGGCTTTGCAAACAAACATTAACATCCTTTTCCAGAGGATTGAAGAATTAAGGGCCAAAGGTAGTAACATTTAAATTCTGCTTTCAGAGAGGAGGAAAAATGTTATAACAACCTAAAGGAACCTTTCTTGATGCTACCCCGACATATTGCTATTTAGCAGATGAGATACCAACTGTCAGAATATAACATTGATGTGAATGCAGCTATTTATTGTTGGCAAACGGTGCTTGAGTATGATCAGTAGCATGTGCTTGAATCATCAGGAGAGGAGTGCACATGTTGTTTAATGGTGGCCAGAAAGGGCACTAAAGAGCTTGTGAAATGTAGTTGAAGTCATATCACAGCTTCCTTTGGTGAGCTTACTGCCTGCTGTTCTCATCTTGATCCAGTCACTGTGAGCGGGGAAGCTGTGGGTCTCCTTTGACTGGATTTATAACTGGTTTGAGAAAGGCTGTAAAATGTTTCCAGTAGTGGAATATGACCGAGGTTGTATTCAGTTGTTGGAGTTGGTGTGTTGAAAAATACCTTGAGCAGAGGAAGATGGTGATTGACGGACATTAGTTCCATTCCTGTGGCCCAGGACAAGCAGGGGAGAGCATCAGTGATATGAGGACGCACCAAGGTGACTGAGATCTGTTGGTTGAAGTTCAAATCACAGTCTGCTTTGGTGAGTTCCCAGTCCCCTGTTTGTCATCACTTACTGTATGTTTATCTGCTGCGTTGGCAAGTTCCCGGTTCTCCACTGCTGTCATTTATTGTACATGTTTGTCTTGTGCTTTGGTTAGTTTCCAGTTCCTGTTGGTCATCACATACTGTACATGTTTGTTTTCCAGCATTTGTTTGGGCATGATGTGCCGTTTTGCTCAAGTCTCCCCCAGTTGAGTGAGAAGGGCTGTGCCAGCCATGCAGCTGAAGTGAATTTCAAGATTACAAGACTGGACAGTCTTACCTTTGTGGGCAAGCATGTTCGTCAAAGCAGTTGTGACTTTGTAGTTTCAATCAAATCACAGCCTGCTTTGGTGAGCTTTGCAGCCTTACTTGCCTTCACAGGACTAAGGACATTCAAGGCTAAATTTTGATGACGTTGTGTCTTACGAAATTTGAAAGGCGATTCACTTTCACTGAGTGACGGCATTGACTGTCGGCACAGGGACAAATTTGACATGCCCACAAGACTATTTGACTGAATTGAATACTTGTCTTTTGTTTTCTGTGTTCCTGTATTTAAGATTGCAAATGTTTGTTGTAAAGAATAATGAAAGCATATAGAATGAGAGACCAGTAAATAAAAAATGGTTTTGCATTGAATTTGTGAAAAAAAAAAAAAAAATTTTAAAGTACATTAAAGAGATGCAAAGTGGTTAGGGGAAATCGTTCACTTTGTGAAATAGGGAAAGAAAATGGTTCAGAAGACTTGAGTAGGGTCAAATTACGGCTGAGGGATTGAAAGTTGGGAAAAGACTTGTCCAACTTTTGTGGCATCATGAATGCCCTATGCACCAAGGAATGTACCCATTCCACTTGATTGGAAACCAGATTTTTGTAGAAATGAGCCTGGTTTCGCCAGGTTTTGAATCTGAAGTCAGAGGGGCTGAATGTAGGTGCAGATCCATTTATGGAATTTGTCCAATCATTGTCTGTCTGTCATATGACTTTGAAAATCTATTTTAGATGGATCTCCATGATTCAACAGCCTTTATTTCATTAGTCATGGTGTTTGCTAGAACAAAAGGTGTCAGCATTGTCATAAGTGTATTCGTTTTAATGTTATTGATGCATCTGATTTGGTGTTCTGTAGTTTTTCTGTGTAGTCTTTTTTTTTCTCTTTACTTTTGTCTCATTCATGAAGCTGAAATGTGCAGACCATGATTTATAGTGCATCAGACTTGGCATTTATTTGTGACTGACTTCTTAAAATCTAACAAAACTTTGATTAATATTTGAGCTCAGGTAAAGAATTTTTGTCTAAGGAAAGGAAAATGATCCATGTTCATTTTTTATCATATGTCATGTTGGGTGCTGTGCACTAATAGCTGACTGTAAACTAACAGCAGTGCACACTCCCCTTGCGGGATGTAGCCTCATTATTATTTTCCACAACTGCACTCATGACATGTCCATCACACCAGATAGCTCGTGCCTTCAGCAAACTTCACACACACTGGAAGATGTTAATTACTGGCATGCAGGCTTGCTTTCTTGCCTTCTGTCATGGTGACCAGGAATAGTTCGGACAGTGACACTGACCAGGTTTTCATTGAACACACGTAAATCAGACAATACTAACATTGAATGCATTCCTTCATCAAGTAGGGGAGTATGCATTACTGTGTTTCTGAACACAGTGGCCAGTGCATTAATTACAATGTACGTGTTTTGTGATTGATGGACTGAACATGATGAAGATAAACACAGAATGCTCTGTTTAGAACTGCTGTTAGGATATTGTGCTGCTGTTTAGCCAAGGGGGCACATAGTTGTGTATTAAAAAACAACTTTTCAACACAGAAGATGCTAACAAGAGAAGGTCATTTTTACTAGGAAGATTATTTTTTCGTTGGAATTGTTAAATTTGTGTTATTCTATAAATAACTTCTCGGCTCTGAGCTCAGAGGCTGGACATTGAAAATGTTGCCTCATAGTGGATATGTGTAGGATATCCTGATGTATATATATCCTCGCACCCCACCCCTCCCCAAATAGTGAAAACCTATGCCATGAACACTTAACGATAGCAAAGGTAAAGAGACCTGGTACTGTGGAGTAGGTTTTAAACGGAGGACCCCTGTACCAACCTGTTGGTGTTAAAATGGATGAGTGACAAGTTGCAATTTTGCAGTGAAACAAAGCAGGTGAAAATAAGAGTTCTCTCGTGCATAGTTTGGGTCAATTACTAAAGCAGGTCAGGTTGTTGTTGGTCTGTTCAAATAATCGTGATCTCTCAATTTCTCACTTCTCTGCAATTTTTGGGATTTCCAGCAGAATGTTAAAATGAAAGTCGCCCCAAAAAATTCCTGCTCCAGTGGGGGGAAAATAAGAAAAAAAAAAAGGGCTGTGGAATCCATGTTCTGTGTGTGCTAATGGATACTACTGATGCCACAAAATCTGGAGTAAAGTAAGCTGCAAGAGGAAGCAGTCAGGGTTTTGTTCACTTGGTTGAAGGCAAAATGTTGTCCTTGATGAGTGCTTCTGCAGGACTGCAAATTTGTGTCTGCTGTCTACGTAATGACCCAAATGAATAGATCACAATTACTTGATTGGAAAATCCATGTCTGAAAAAAAAGATAACACCTGAAGGTGCCAGTGGGACCCAGAGTGGTACTGTCCTACGTTGGTTTGGCAGCATTTCTCTGGGTGGTCCCACAGCACCTTCAGGTGCATGTCTTTCTTCATATGCAGATTATCCATTAAAGTAATTGTGATCAGTTCATTTGGGTCAGTAACAAGAGAGCAGACAGATTGTCATCTTAGTAATAATTGAGTGAAAAGAAAGATGAGGTTGTCCATACAAATTTTGATCAGTTCATTTCTAAGATCATTGACGAGAGGGGGTCAGTAGTGAAAGCAGGTATGGTTCATTTAAGTGATTGTGATCAGTTCAGAGTTGTGACAAAGAGCTGGTCAGGTTGTTCATTAGTCATTGTGATCAGTTCATTCAAATCAGTGGCTGAAAGCAGGTGAGATTGTTGATAGGTATTGGCAATCAGTTCATTCAGGTCAGTGACAAAGAGAATAGATCATGTTGTGAGTGGGTAATGGTGTTAACTTCCAAGTCTGACAAGACAGCAGGTCAGGTTGTCCATTCTGGTAATGGTGATCAGTTCATTTACTTCGGTGATAAGAAAGCAGTTTTGTTGGTCCATTCAAATGAACTGTTTGAATCATGGCCATTGAAAAGGGAGCCAAACTGTTGGTCACTTCAGTGATTATGATGAGTAGGCACTGGTTGGTCGGAGGAGAGCAGATCAGAGAGCTGGTTTGTTGGTCCGTTTCAGTGGTTGTGATGTGCTGCTTTTCACCGTATCACAGCCTGCTTGGATGAGCTTGCAGATCAGCCTGTCTACATGTCCAGGGGATTTCAAGTTGCAGCTTGGCATACAAGAACTGGCTTTTGCACTTAGGGCGTGTGGGAGGAGAGGGCCATTTTGGAAAGCCAGCATAGCTTCTCGCTCAGGGATACGTAGGACTGTATTGATTTCATCCAGGATGTGAACTTAAGTCCTAAATGAACCAAACTAGGCATGAACACTCAAAAGGGCCTTTCCAGATGGTCCTGGTGGAGAGGTAAGGCAGCACAGTATACCCTGAACTGAGGCATCAGAGTTGTTGGGATATGTTTCTGTACACAGTCGTATCACAGCAGCTTTGGTGAGCTGAGCTGGGGAATTCACAACAAGATACCAGGAGAACACACACCTGCTGTGAGGCTGCTCTTTTTCGGTGCTAAACGTCTTCCACAAATCGTACTTGAGAAAGGAAAGAAAAAGATATAAAGAGGTTGTCGTAAGAAAAGAAGACCGGAAAGGTTTGGCTTGTTGGCTTTGGATCAGTGAGATAGTGTTTGGGTATTCTCAGGATCATCGAAATTGTGTTGTGTTGAAGTATTTTCTTACTCTGCAAAGTTGTTTAATATCATGTTGTTGCCTTTGTTAAGCGTTACTGAAAACAAAATTTTCTGGACCAAAAGTTGCTAGTGGATTTCACTGTCATCAGTCGTGCACTTAAATACTGTTGCTATCATCGAAGCTGCTTCTGTTCTCTCACTTTTACACGAGGCAACTTTTTTCTAAGTTCAACTTCTGAGCTGAGAGCCTAGGAGCTTATCAGGGCCTGATATGAACCTTTTTCAGGGTGATGGTCGATTTCAGGTTCCGCTCTAAGAAATCTAATGAATGGTTACGTACTGTATGTGATTGGACTTGGAAATTATTTTGTTGTTGCATTATACAAATTTGTCAGGCAAAAGAAAGATAATTCCTTTCATTGAAAGCAAACATATCAGATGAAAATATTTCAACAGTTACCAATATCTCGGGGCTTGAAACGTATTACGTCTGGATGGAATTCCGCGATTTTGGTTTGTCACCAAAAAAAAAAAAAAAAAAAAAAAAAAACCCAACCAAAAAAAAAAAACCGAAAGGAGCAAGGCATCCGTGATCGGCTTGCAAGCATTCATAGCAACCGCGCACAAGTTATGGCCCCTAATTTTTCTTGGAAGAAGTTTCCAATATGACTTCTTGGGGGGGGGGGGGGGGGGGGGGGGGGGGAATGGTGGAGAATGGTGGAGCGCACATTGTTCAAGCAGGTCAGACTTTTGACGACTCTTCAATTAAAAACAAGTGGAAATAGGAGTGGACGCCTCAGAAAGTTGACAACAGTCACCGGAGACTTTCTTTGCAAAGTCACTGCATCAGGTGTAGCTTGGTGCAAACTGTGCTCAAGGGAAGTGTGTTTCGGTGGTCGCGGGAAGAAAGCTCTTGAGGATCACATTTTTTCAGCGAAGCACATGTCAAATGTCAAGGCGTTGAGTGAAACTACAACTCTGCGGGTTTGTTTGCAACATTTTGGTGTTTTTTTCCCCAAATATATCTTCCAATAATTATGTGTTTACAGCAATTTTTATGCACTAAAATATCTCTTGAAATTATGTCCAGAAAGCACGAAATGGCATAGATTTACACTTGGTTTTAAAAAAACATTTCCTAGGGGAACATGCCCCGGACCCCCCCAGTTTCAGTGGGTTTTTCCTCTTCCTGTTTTAAGCCCTGATGTCTATTTAAAGAAGTATTTTGTACGCATTTGGTGAAAATATGACTAACTGGGGAAAAACTTTTGAAGACAAAATCTCGAGATGGGTTATCGAATGGCAACTGCACTTGTGTGTAACCTATGCGTGGTCTTGGTGTGCTTTATCAAAGAGTGGCAGCTCTTGTTGACCCATGCATGTGAAATCATGTTTAGCTGTGTCTAAATTTTCGACAACATGCTAATACCTTTAACCATTAAAAGGAACTACAAGCTTTGACATTTAAAGAAAAGCAAGAATTTATGCCAAAATATGCTGGTAAATTGGGTTTTGAAAGTTACCTGCATTAGGGAGAAAACTATTTCTGCTGTAGTTCTGGAAGATCACCAGTTATGTCTCTACCCTGTAGTGTCGTGACAGGTGAAAATGAATCCCCACTCGCATCCCCATGCTCCCACTCGCACCTGTTTTAACCAAAAATTTAGGTGTGTATGCACACTTTGTAGAAAATTCTCTTGCGATGACTGTACACGAAAAGTACACGAATAGCGTTTTTGAAGTAAATGGGTTTGCAATATGCAGGAACAATACTTGACAGACAATAGTGACTACAGGCCCAGAAATATGAATTGAAAAAAGAATCGGTCACAGAATATGAATTTGTGCAGCTCCGTAGGGCATTCCATTTCATGTTCCACCTGCAGTTAGACACATCCATTTAGAATGTTGGGACTTTGCACGATGCGAGACATGCGCACTTTATAGCAGACTCCATGAAAACTTTGTTCAAAGATGTCCCACCTGATGTGATTTTTTGATTTCTGGAAGAGATTAACTTTTTTCATCTGATCTAAAATTTTACAGAAGACAGCTTCCCCCCCCCCCCCCCCAAAGTTTCTAGTGCACTTTTAGGCGTTTTTTTTTTTTTTTTTTAAAGAGATCTGTGAATGGTGTTTTCTTGTTGGGATGTTGTTTTTTGATGACTTGTGAGTTGACTTCAACGTGGTGACAGCCCTGATATGGCCCTTTGCAGTCGGCTGGGCTTTAACTAGTATAAGCAACATTACCTTACAAATGAATCTGGTTTGAAAGTAATTTGTATTGGAAGAATCTGTTTTTACTATAATTGCCATGATCAGATTTCCTTTTAGTGACTTTACTTCCACTGCGTAATGGCAGAGTGCATGTCTGCAATACTGGGAAAGTACTGTAAATTAAAGGGGTTGGGATCCTGTATCAAATTTCAGAATGTTTTCAAAGAACATAATATATACAAAATGACTTACTACATGAAAGAAGTTTGCGTGTGTGTGTGTGGTGTGTTTTGTGATTTTTTTTTTTTTTCCCCCTGTCGGTGACAGCATGAAAGTAGGGCAGAAAAGTGGGACATGCTTTTAGTCATCTACTTTGCAAAGATACAGCTTGTAACTAGCCGCCAACAAAACTGATTTTTGGTGCACAGCTAGCAAAAAGAACCAGCTGTTTGTTGCCAAAGTCCAGAAACTCTTTTAGTTTACAAAATTAGCTGTGTACACAGCTACAAAAAAGCCAATTGTGCGTAACCATAGTTTCCACTTTCGCTCCTTACGATGATAATGGAATTCATGAAAAATATTTTTTGTAAACTGAATCAATAATACCTCGGATGACAACTAAGTGAATCCTTTTTACCTCCAGAGAGTGTTATGGTATGAGTTTCAATGAATTAAGTTGATCTGTTAGGAAATTCTTTGCTGCTATAAGATCGTTTCTTCAGTGACACATGTTATCTACATGTTTTGCATGCCACAGGCATGGCCTACGTGACTTTCTGCTGCCATGTCGTAGAGCCCTTTGTCTTAAAAAAAAAAAAAAAAAAAAAAAGATTTGTTGACACTGAAGCACCCAACATGTCTGGAAAGTAGCAGCCTTGAAAGACATTCGTTTCCATCCCACGCGGCATGATGAGACGAATCCTGCCGTTCATCTAAGCTTGACTCAGTCAGTTGCATCTCATTTTATATTTGTCAGATTCTGCTACATTTGGTGCTGGATAAGCCAAAATGCTTTTACGACATTGTTTCATTGTGTGTGTGTGTGTGTGTGTTTCTGTTTACATGTGCGACAAACGTAGTTTGGCAATTTTATAATTGCACTGTATAACTGTTGAATTGTCCCATTAGTGGTTTCCATTGTTACCAACAAAAAATTGCTCCAGGATGTTATTGGCGATTTTTTTTTTTTTTTTTTACATATTTGAACTGGAATTTTTTTTTTCTCTCTCTACTTTTCTTTCAGAGTAATAGATATTTCCACTGTCAGTCATTTTGTCATTACTTGATCAGTAGATCTCTGTGCGTAACAAAGACACCTAATAATGGTTTCAGCCAAACGCATGGAATGATCTCAAGGCAAATGACACAGTTTTGACAGTTTCTGGTATAAATTATGGGGGGGAAAAAAAATGGAGCTGGAGATGCCAATTAAAATTCCTGTCAGGAAGAGGGCACGGAATGTGACAAAACAAAAAGAAAATAGATCTAGCATTTTTGTTTTCTTCTTTCCACCGTTATTTATGTGGTGTTTGTGCTGGTTCGTCTTCAAACTGCTTCACTTAACGTGATAATCAATTGTTTAGAATGAAAACTAGCAGTATTTCTGTTACCCTGACGGCTCCTTTTATAGTAGACAGCGTCGCTAATAAAATATCGCCAATAGGGCAGCGTGCTTTATCCAGACAACACATACAGTGGGTGCGTCGTTTCCACTTTATGCAACGATATAATTACGCAGCATTCTTATGCACTCAGGCAGGGTAAGGACTGTTTAGGATGCCTTTCTTGTCCGTTTTGTTTTGGTCAGTGGGTGAAACTCAATAAATAGACAGGCATTTGTCAAGATCAACCATGCGCCATCGTGCTTTACCATGAAAATGAACTGGCCTTTAAGTATCCTATGCAGAATTTTTGCAAATTCTGCCTCCCAATCTTCACAGGGAAGAGATGATTGACAACATAAGAATGACCTTGAGAACTGCAGCAACTCGATCATAGGCCAAGTCTTATCCAAAGTTGAATGTCTCAAGTTCTGACAGAACAAACATGAAGTATGACACTTGCTCACACGCACTCCCTCCTTTAGGTCCCCAGGCTATACGCTTCAGGAGAAGACACGTTTGACAACATAAGAGACTATACTGTTAAAACTAATAAAAGTATTAATAAAACTTTCCCCAGATTTTTTTAATCTGACTTTTATATCATACACAGAAACCAAAACGGTAGTCACTGCTCGTTCACCCAGTCACGTTGGGACACGTGAAAAACTGACCTCTCTTCTCTGAGAAATACTTTTTTTTCCATAAAATGTTTCGGTTTTTCCCCCGTTTTTTTTATTTTTTTAATTTTATTTTTGTATACTCGTATATTATCTACCCTGTGACTGTTCCCATCCTTCACAGTTATTCACAGATAATGGCTGATCCAGAGCTATTACAAAATCTTGAAGTCACTGAGCGCTGTTCCGGCCGTCCAGACCTGAGAAAACATATTTTCTCTTCCACGCATACTGCCAGGGGAGACAAAGAAAAAGAAGACAGCAGCAGAAGTCGGCAAAGTATACAGAAAAAAATTTTAAAGAAAACCCAGAAATGTTCAAGCTACATAGGCAGTATGAAAATAAGCGGATAAAACTGTCTTCCTGGGTTACCTGAGAATAAAAAAGCAGAATGTAGAGAAAAAAACGAGACACTGCATGCAAAGATATCAACGACAGAAAGAAAAAGAAGCTCCTGTGGCAAAAGCAAAACAAGAAATGAGAGAGACTTCATACAAAATGGCGGCAGCAGAAAGCTAATCAGAGCAAAAGAAACTGATCAGACAGAGCAGCAAGAAATGAGAGAAGACGGAAAAGGTACGCACAAAAGAAGCCGAAAAAGGAGCACTGAAGATGCCAAAACAAAAGTTCAACAGAAAGTCAGTCTGTCCTAAACCATCTGATCAGACACTTTCACAATCTGTCAGTCCTAATCCGTCTGATCAGATACCAACTATTTCTTCAGAGATTCCAGGTTACAACAGCGCTGAATCCCTTTGGTAGGCAGTCTACAGAACTAAATCACTACCACAGGACCATAACATTACAAAAAAGCAGAAGTGATCACCAAAATGGTCAAAAATCAACACCAAAAACCAAATGGAAACTCTGAGATAGAATGATTGTCGGCCCCAATTCACAAAGAAAACAGGATTTTGTCAACATATCCTTCAACAAAACAAAAGAGATAATGAAAATCTTGAAGAAGAGAAAGAAAGAAGACCTGAAAACAAGGCATACTTAAGCATTAGAGGTCGGACTGAAAAGAAAGCAATTTCAGAATGAGTGCGGCATAGGCTACAAACTCTTCTATAAGGTCTAAAATCCTCACAACTTTCAGGTCTTGAAGTGAGAAAGAAAAAAGATTTTAAGTAAGTGAAGAGCTGACAGAAGCAGTGAGCCTCTTCTATCACCGTACAGACATCTCAATAACACAGTCAGGTGCTACAGCAGTAACAGGTGTGAAAAAAAGGTAAAAGAAAGCTCATCAGTAGAAAAGTCACGGAAAGGTCACTGAGATCTGCATATATGATTTTCAAAAGTGAAAATCAGGGAAATGGGCTAAGCTTTTGAATGTTTGCAAGACTCTGTCCAAAAGATGTGATGCCATCAACGTCAAACAGAAAAAGAGGATTGCTTGTGTGAAAAATATGCCAATGTGGACTTGAAAATAGAAGTAGTGAAGATGTTTGCAGCAGCAAATCAAATTCCTGTCATAACATTCACTGACAAACATGATCTATCAAGAGGAACATTGTGTTCAAAAGGAATGACTGGGATTTACCAGAGAAAGTGTCTTGAGTGACGTGCAGTGACTGATACCTCTTCAATCGAAAAACAGCTCCAGCCAATGATGACGGGGTATAATGACCCTCTTCAATCAAAAAACAGCTCCAGCCAATGACAGGGGATCATGACATCAGTTATGGCCGATGGGAGTATGTTACACATGTTGAAGTGAGATCACAAAGAGAAGATTAACCCATCTTAGAAAAAAAAACAGACCAGCAACAGAGTTGATTCAGGAGCTCACAGAAGAAGCTACACCATTTTCAAAGCATCTCTTTTGGAGCCAGCTGGCAGAGCAGAATGTATGTCATTATCTCCCAAGATGTTGACCATCAGACTGTTGTGTCTGCCAGAATTATGCAGAAAATTTCAAATGCCACTACAAAGTTGAAGTCCAAGGTGTACATTGGAACCCTCCCAGTGTAACACTGCATGTCAGTGTGTATTCGGGTTTGTGGTTCATTTTCATGTATGGTTTACATGGCATAGTAAGAGAGAAAACAAATATTCTGTGAACAAGTGGCTGCTTTTCCTGTCATTTAGTCTGTTCTCTGTGGCCTCGGTTAAGTCTGAGAATGCCACAATTTACATTGTGGATTCTTCCTGATTTGCACACTAGGATCTGCAGGGTTTTGTTTTGTGTTGTTTTCTTTTCTCGATGGTTAAAAAAGAATTGGAGTGGTGCAACTGTTGCTAATCAGAAAGAGGAGTTAGTGGGTTGCTGATTGCAAATGAAGTGGATGTGTTCAGTGGAACAATTTGACTGGTGTATATTGCCGAGACGAAGTTTTCATCAAGAGAGTTGGTAGACCAATGTGTACTATATTTGTAGAATGGCATACTTTGCTAAGGAGGGAATATCTTTAGTTAGAAGAGTTGATAGATGTGCATTACTAATGAGGGGATGAAGAGTTGGTGGACCGGTGTTTTAGTCAGAAGAGCTAGTAGACAGGTATGTGTTACTAGTGAGAGAATGTTGTAGTCTGCAGGAAGGACGAACCAGTGTATTGCTAAAAAGAGGATATTTCATTGATTCAGAAGAGTTCAGGATTCGTACAAGGCCTTTAAAGTTCTTAAAAGTCCTTGAATTTTGAGGACACCTTTTCAAGAACCGAAAATATCTTTAAAATTTGGACTTCAGTTTTTATGGATTCTTCAAAGTGCTTGAAAACGATGGAATATGTTTCTACTTTCTGGTGATAAAAATCACAGAATTACACAGGACTTGATAGTGTATCCAAAGTTCAAATTAGTTTCCATCTACTGAAACAAATACATAGGTAAAATTCTAATTAATTTACATCCGCTGAAACCGGTGAAAAATGTCTACTTACCTGCTGTCTGCTACTAACGGATTCTGCTGACTTGAGAGAGCAACCAAAGTATGTACAGAGGCTAATGCTTTCAATTCTGCAGTCCTTGAATTCCGTGTCCTTCAAAAATCCTAACAAAAAATCTTGAATTTTCTTTTTGACAGTCGGTCTGAACCCAGAAGTTGTAGAGTGGCGTGTATTGCTGTAGAGGGGATGTTTAGCTCATAAGCGTAGATAGACAGATGAGTTTTCTGCTAATGAGTGGAAGTTCTAGTCAGAAGAGTTGGAAGACTGGTGTGCATTACTGAAAATGAGGGGATCTTTCAGTCTCCCAATTTCAGCTTCCTGTGTGAG
Source organism: Conus betulinus (assembly GCA_016801955.1). Lineage (NCBI taxonomy): Eukaryota > Metazoa > Mollusca > Gastropoda > Neogastropoda > Conidae > Conus > Conus betulinus. The sequence continues at coordinate 150,333 of JADBJO010003405.1, forward strand.
GACAACAAGTGGGAAGTACGCAAGGTGTGCATGGAGAGCTTTGCAATGGTGGTCCACCTCAGACCCCCCAGAGGAGGGACACGGTTATCTCCTTCCGTTATTCAACAATCTGCTCCATGGCTCTTCGCAGTGGGTGAGGAACACTTGGGTTCCTTCATGTCCACCTTTGCTAAACCTGAGCCGGTGCAGATCCAAGCTGAGCAGGGCAGGTGAGAGAGGTTCATTGCTGACATCCTGTCCGAATCTGTCTAGTCACAGAGTTTTCAGCATTGATGCTACCTGTGTTTAGTTTGTCTTTTTTTTTTTTTTTTTTTTTGCTGCCATCTACCATTTTTCTGCTTTAGTGAAATGTTCTTTTGTATTTGTTCCGGAAATAATGCTTTTTTTGTTTGTCACAATTTATGTAATGACAAGCCAGTTTTTTTTTTTTGGTCAGAATCTGACAAGGTAGTAAAAATTCAATGCACTACCTTGGAAGGACACTAGCTGTGAATTCTGCTGTGTATATTCGCCAAGATGGCCTTATTGTATCATTTGTCACATCAAAATACGCTTCATTCGTTTTCTGTGCTTCTTTTTTATCCTGTGATGGAGAAAGTAGCAGAATAGCTGGCACTTACCAGCACAGCCTTGGTTCTACCTGTGTCAAGAACATCGGTGCTATTGCTGCCATGTCATTCATTGTTTCATTTGTTCTTTTTTCAGGATATACCCCCTTTTTTTTTTCTTTTTTTTTTTTTTTTTAACAGAGACTGTGGCGTTTTTTTTTCTGCGAGTTTCGCAGCTGTGGAAAAAAGTCCTTCCTGCAGACTACAACATTCTCTCACTAGTAACTCATACCTGTCTACTAGCTCTTCTGACTAAAACACCGGTCCACCAACTCTTCATCCCCTCATCAGTAATGCACACCTCTCTATCTGAAGTTCTTGCATGGCATTGAAAGTGTCTTTTGCTTGTCTGTAGCGTGTAGAAATGTGTTGAGCTGGAAAAAAAAAAAAAAACAGGCTGTAGAGAAGAAAATGGCAATAGATGATTCAGTGTGACTTCCAAAACTTGCATAGGAGCTGGAACAGTGTGAAGGTGACCAATTGGTAAGTGATGACTGCCTCATGCATTGAATGACCTGGGAAGCTTTTCTTTTTTTCTTTCTTCCTGCATAAGCAGACTGACACTCCGACGGACACTGCCTGTATAGACAGGCAGTGGAGTTTTGTGTGTATGACCGTTTTTTATCCCGCCATTAAGACAGCCATACTCCATCTTCGGGGAAGGTGCATGCTATGTGTAACATGTCATCCATACCAATGGCCATACTGGCCTTCTCTTCCTAAAGTTGGTGATTGGATTTTTCGTGAGTGCAAGATGATGTGCGTTCGTTCACACACGGAACCTCGGTTTATAGTATCATTAGAAGGACTGTATGGGGAATGGAGTCAGAACCAATGTTAACTCTGAGGGACAAATTCCCCTGTACCGTAATTCGAACCCGCAACCCCAGGATCACGAGTCCGGCGCTCTACCAACTGAGCTATTCCGGCCCCCGGGGAGCTTTTCAAGTCAAAGGGAAAATATCGCTATGGATAGATGAGCAGATGGAATTGCTGCTATGTTGAGGATGCAGAGAGTTTCTGGAAAGTGAAAATTAGAAGTTTTTTATGTAGAGAAACTGCCACATTTTACAAATGGGAGTTGCTCAACAGGGGTGCAAATACCCGGTTTGATAGGAATTTCAGATGATGATATATTGGGAAAACTTTGTGTCCAGGCTGGCAGGAATGTTTGTCCAGTCTCCGGTTTGACTAGATTTTGTTGGGGTGCTTTCTGGTGCATGTGCTGACATATTTTGGGAAATAGGCATTTTTCTCATTTGTTCATCTGCTTTATTTTGTGATGAGTATTGAAAATACAAGATTAATGTTCTGGAAAAGAAGTAATTGGTAAGTGTAACCATCACCTGGTTATTTTGATTGTGAAATCTTAATACTATCGCTATTTCCGAAACTTCAGTTGGGAAGTACAAAATAATCTCAAATTGTGTAAAGTGACTTCATCTAAACCCAGACACAGAGATGACAGTCAGTCCAAAAGAGAACAGAAAGAGAAATAAAGCATGAAATACCAGCCAAAACAAGATTTCAGTAGCCTACAGCAGATAAGTGAAAACCATGCTAAAAATGATTGAAAAAACGGGGGTGAGAAACTTGGCAAAGATGGACTTCAGCCAGTGGTCAGAAGATCAATATGTCTGCCATGCATGTTGGAGTGTGCTTGTGGCTGAATTTTGAAGTAAGGCTTCTGTCAGTTTGCTTCTTATATGAATAGTCTGTTACAAAATTGCAATAGGTGTGCTGTATGCACTGCTACTGGGGAGGGGTGTGTGGCAACACCACTGCAACAAACTGCATGTATCACACACACAAAAAAGACGAGTACATTTATGGACATGATAAAATCAGTAATCATTCCTCATCAAGAGAGATAGGTCCATTACTATTTTTTCCTCAGATGTGTTATTTTCCCCATAGATGTTATGTAATGGGTGGAAGGGCATGTGGAATCCTTGAAGAAATACAAATGCAGCTGTTTTCCCATGGACTCAGTCTTCACCCATGTCATCCACCAAACCCAGTACATGTGTACACCCCTCCAATACTTTCCTCCAGTGCAAAGTTTATGTGAAAAGAAAAACAAAAATATCTGCATACACACACATGTATATATGCAAGGCTGGCAGACAGACAGACAGTACATTCTGCCGTGTCCACACTAATGGGGAACGGGTACATGAAAAATCTTAAACTTTCTGTGAAATGGTCCAAGGGAAATTAGCTCTATCACCAGTATTTCAGTGCTCTGTTGTGAACGTGGCTGACCCCAGCAGCTTTGAAATAAAGGGACTGGCTCTGGGTTTTTCCCGGTAAGCGCGGCTGGAATTTTCTGTGCCAGAAAAAATATTGGTGAGGTGAAGGGTGGTAGCATTTCTTGCTGAATGAAGCGCTTTAAATCATATTACAAAGTGGATCTGATGGAGAGGGGAGTGATAGATTAAAAATATGAAAGAGGAGAGTGAATTATTTGAAATTATGCTGCTGTGTGATAAGTGTGGAAAGCCAGTGTTTGAAAGTGGGTGTGTCAAGTACAAGCACTGTACATCAGTTGTGTCATGATCAGCTATTCTCAGCTTTTTCTTTCATTTTTATGGTGTATTATTGCGTTTTCATCAACAGTAGTCTGTACCAGAGTACTTTAGAAACTTACACCTGTTGAATTGTTCATCCAATGAAAAGAAACACTTGGCCAAAATCAACATGACTGCGAATCAGAACAGTGCGTGTAGTGTATTGATCTTTTCGGAGGAATTCATGGAAGTTGTTTTTTTGTTGTTGTTTTTTTCCAAATGGATTACATGATTCCTGGATGATTTGCAAGGTAAGATTTGAATGTCTTTTCGTCCTTTATCTTCCAATTTGGTGTAGTAAAAGAACAGAATAGAAAGTGAACAAAGAATTTTTTTTTTTTTTACTTGTCACACGTTTTTCAGTGCACAGTCGTGTCTACACATTGAAAGTAAATGATTTGAAATTACTATGTTCGAGTTGTTGAGTGTTTGTTCCTTCCTATGACACCTAACACAACACTGTCAGTTGTCTAGCTATCGTAAAAAAAAAAAAAAAAAAAAAAAAAGTGGCGAAATGTGTGCGTCGGCAGGGGACTGAGTGCTGTGCATGAGCGTGCGGCAAAAGGGATCGTGCCGTGTGCGCTGCCCTCGGCTAGATAGTATTAAAAGGTATGTTATATGTGATTATGCACAGAATGTGCATCAGTAGGAGCCTTGAAACCGAGTTTAGTGTAATAAAGGGGAATAACTCATCGATGTTGTGTATTCATGAGAACTTGTTTAGTTTGCAATGTAACTGTACAACATACCATACTTGGCTCGAGTAATTATGCTGTGCCAGCGTACAGTGTACGTGCTAAACAAATGCTCTACCATGCCACATACTGAGAAATGTACCTGATCCATAACGAGAATTGCTTCCCTTTGTAGCTGTCACGTGAATCTGAGAAGCTATAACTTTTGGCCATTTGTGCTTAAAATAGCGGATTGAATGGAGAGCTTTTCAGCTCAAGTTACGCCTCCAAGCCCAAGATTGTCTGTTACTGCGCATCAGATTTCTGCTTAACACCTCGGACAACCTCACATTTTGCTTTAAAAAAAAAAAAAAAAAAAAGGAAAAAAGTATAAAATCAAGACATTGAAGATGAAGATTTTGATGCAGCTGGGGACATTGAAGTGAGAGAGTTGGATGAAAACAACCCTGAATTGGTACATACATATCATTGAGGTGAATATCATTTGCTAACTAAAGTAGATGTTGAAAAGTTGTGAACAAATCCGTTGTCTTTGATAATATTTGAAAATTTGTAAACAACTCAGATTTTGTCTGATGATATAATTATCAAAACGTAAACAACACAAGACTATATTTATCCTAATAAAAAAAAAAAGTACCCAAAGCATTTTACAGAAGCGCTTTCGGTTTTTGCAAACCTTTGTCAGGTGACCATGGAATTCAGCGTCAAAACTAGTTGACGTAATGTGTGTTTTTTACGTCATTAATCCCCCCCCACCCCCCTCGTTACTGTATGATAAATAGTGATGCCTGGGTGAAGTCTTAATTCAGTGAAGGGCAAAGTTCCCAGAGTAGATTGTTCACTAATCCCACACATTGAGACCAAACGGGTAGTTGGTCTTCAACTTGTGTCTCCACATCCTCTCTCTCTTTTCTTTTCTGTGCATCAGACTTCAGACTTTTTATAATATCCCCATATACACAAGGAAAATGTTTTTGCAGGCACGTAAAACACAAACAATTCATCATTGATAAATCAATCTGTGGGTAAAACAATCCTCTAAAACAAAATCATGGACACCATTTCGAATGTAGTTTATGTATGTACATGTACAGAATTAGACATTTATGCCCATACAAATCCATACCCAAACATTTACACACCCCCCCCAAACACACACACACACACACACACACACACACACACACACACACACACGTGTGTGTGTCTGCACCATGTGCCCAAACCCACATCACACTCGCTCTCTCTCGGCCTCCCTCATCCTCCACCCACCATCCCTCTCCCATTCACCCTTCTCAATCACTCTCTCAATCTTACTGTCATGAATGTGTGTGGGGGGGGGGGGGGGGGGGGATATAACTACAATATATGAATGATTGGGAAACTGAGATGGAGGAAACGGTGAAGATGATTATAGAGAAGAGAGGGACAGACAGAGACGAGCCAAACGGAGAAGGAAGTGAGCATGTGAGTTAGAGACATAGTGAAGGTGAGAGAGAGAGATTCAAGAGAGCGACAGATCGTCTTACAGTGAGAAACGAGACACCAGAGAGAGAGAGACAGAGAGGGAGGGGTAGGAGAAGGAGACAGACCGAGAGGGAGGGAGAGAGAGAGACTGATGGACAGACGGAGAGCTAAAACATGGACAAAATCTTCTAAAATGATAACATTTAAGACCCGAAAACACTCTTAATTTCTTACACACTCTCCCCTCACCCCACCCCAACCTCTTCCCCACCATCTACTAACACGCACACACACACACACACACACACACACACACACAAAATTATGATCATCATCAAAAAGGTGTTAAAAAACAAAGTCAATTCATTGCACATGCGTGTTCTAAGTTACACATGGTTAAACACACCCATCCATTCCCACTTCCCCCTTCTACCTCCAATCATTTTCCAACACACTGTTCTGTTGGCTTCCTCTTTCGTTGGAGCTTCCATGTCCACACACACACACACACGCGCACACATGCGCGCATATACATACACACATACTGTCCCTCACGCAGGTGCGCACATGAACATGCATATTACTTTTTTTCCACACACAAGCTTTCTCTTCACGCACAAAATCACATACACACTCACACACTCAACTATATACGTGCGTTTGAAACGTGGTGACATTCCTGAGATAACCACTGCTGTTGACAGGACTATAATTTTTTTAATCTTAATCTTAACTATATGTGCACATGCTCATTTACATACTCGATCACATGTACATCCACACACATTCGCTTGCATCAACACTGGCCCCCCCCCCCCCCCAACACATACACACACACATACACACACAAACACACACACATACACACGCGTGCGTGTGCATGCGCGCACACACACTCACTCTTGTACTCATGTACGCATATAATGCAGGCGCTATGCAGGCAGACAGATTTCACTCTCGTCATGTTGCTGCGTTGTACAGCCTGACAGCATCTGTGGTCTTTATGAGTTCAATCACACACCAAGATTATATTTATCTTTTGAGGATGTATATACTTTTATAGATCTATCTGAAATAGATTAAACTATGAACCAAGGGAAACACCACATGTAAATTTTGGAACAGGTTAAAATTTGTCATCATACAGACAGGGAAGTCATCAGCAGGCCAAGTTAAAACAAGGATTTTGACTGGAACCATGTCACAACATGTCTTGCTGCTTAGCTTTTCAGAATGTCCTAACCCCTGTTCTATGAAAAACAACCAATGCTGTGTGCATCATGAATGAAATGTTAGCATTCATTAGTTTTCAACAAAGAAGTGCCATAACTGTGGGCTTCACAGAATAACTTCACATGTTTGCCTCCCACTGTGATGTGTTTTATGAGGGGTATGTTGATTATTTGTAGACTGTGTTTTGTGAGTGGGTATGTTGATTATTTGTAGACTGTTTTTTTGTCAGTGCATATGTTGATTATCTCTAGTCTGTTCATTTTATATCATTTGTAGTGAACTTTTCTGTGTACATTTTCATTAGGTGATGATCCTGTCTCGCCATTGAGTTCTTGAGTTTACCATTATATTGCTTTTTCTCCTCCCTTCTATTTTGTCTGTTGCATTTTCTTCTCATGAGGGGTGTTTTTATTTTTTTTATATTCCCAGTCCACCACCATAACCCAGCTCAGAAGAGGGCTGCTTTGTACAGAGTTCATGTTAGGGAGGCAGCAGAAGGTGCACAAAATGAATGTCAGTGTTGTGTATGTAGTGATTGACCTATGTTCAGGGAATCGGATAGTGGACAAAGTTAATGTCGGTGTTGTGTATGTAGTGTTTGACGTATGTTCAGGGAAGCAGATAGTGGACAACTTGAATGTCGGTGTTGTGTATGTAGTGTTTGACGTATGTTCAGGGAAGCAGATAGTGGACAACTTGAATGTCGGTGTTGTGTATGCAGTGTTTGACGTATGTTCAGGGAAGCAGCAGATAGTGGACAACTTGAATGTCGGTGTTGTGTATGCTGTGTTTGACGTATGTTCAGGGAAGCAGATAGTGGACAACTTGAATGTCGGTGTTGTGTATGTAGTGTTTGACGTATGTTCAGGGAAGCAGATAGTGGACAACTTGAATGTCGGTGTTGTGTATGTAGTGTTTGACGTATGTTCAGGGAAGCAGATAGTGGACAACTTGAATGTCGGTGTTGTGTATGCAGTGTTTGACGTATGTTCAGGGAAGCAGATAGTGGACAACTTGAATGTCGGTGTTGTGTGTATGTAGTGTTTGACGTATGTTTCAGGGAAGCAGATAGTGGACAACTTGAATGTCGGTGTTGTGTATGTAGTGTTTGACGTATGTTCAGGGAAGCAGATAGTGGACAACTTGAATGTCGGTGTTGTGTATGTAGTGTTTGACGTATGTTCAGGGAAGCAGATAGTGGACAACTTGAATGTCGGTGTTGTGTATGTAGTGTTTGACGTATGTTCAGGGAAGCAGATAGTGGACAACTTGAATGGTCGGTGTTGTGTATGTAGTGTTTGACGTATGTTCAGGGAAGCAGATAGTGGACAACTTGAATGTCGGTGTTGTGTATGCAGTGTTTGACGTATGTTCAGGGAAGCAGATAGTGGACAACTTGAATGTCGGTGTTGTGTATGTAGTGTTTGACGTATGTTCAGGGAAGCAGATAGTGGACAACTTGAATGTCGGTGTTGTGTATGCAGTGTTTGACGTATGTTCAGGGAAGCAGATAGTGGACAACTTGAATGTCGGTGTTGTGTATGTAGTGTTTGACGTATGTTCAGGGAAGCAGATAGTGGACAACTTGAATGTCGGTGTTGTGTATGCTGTGTTTGACGTATGTTCAGGGAAGCAGATAGTGGACAACTTGAATGTCGGTGTTGTGTATGCAGTGTTTGACGTATGTTCAGGGAAGCAGATAGTGGACAACTTGAATGTCGGTGTTGTGTATGCAGTGTTTGACGTATGTTCAGGGAAGCAGATAGTGGACAACTTGAATGTCGGTGTTGTGTATGCAGTGTTTGGCGTATGTTCAGGGAAGCAGATAGTGGACAACTTGAATGTCGGTGTTGTGTATGCAGTGTTTGGCGTATGTTCAGGGAAGCAGATAGTGGACAACTTGAATGTCGGTGTTGTGTATGCAGTGTTTGATGTATGTTCAGGGAAGCAGATAGTGGACAACTTGAATGTCGGTGTTGTGTATGCAGTGTTTGACGTATGTTCAGGGAAGCAGATAGTGGACAACTTGAATGTCGGTGTTGTGTATGCAGTGTTTGACGTATGTTCAGGGAAGCAGATAGTGGACAACTTGAATGTCGGTGTTGTGTATGCAGTGATTGACGTATGTTCAGGGAAGCAGATAGTGGACAACTTGAATGTCGGTGTTGTGTATGCAGTGTTTGACGTATGTTCAGGGAAGCAGATAGTGGACAACTTGAATGTCGGTGTTGTGTATGCAGTGATTGACGTATGTTCTGGGAAACAGCAGATGGTGGACAAAGTGAGGACAACACACTGCTGAAGGACAGCTGTGAAAATGGAGACCAAAAAGCAGGACCTTGTGGCAAGAGTGTGAGAGTTACCACTGAGACTGGTGGAGAGGGGCTGAATGAATCATGGTTTAGGTTTGGTCTTCTAGAAGTCTTCCAGATCAGCACCTTCTTCCAGTTTCGTCAGGGGAGAAGCACAATAGAAAATGATGATATGAGTGTGTGTGTGTGTGGTGGGAGGGGGGTGGGGGTGGGGGGGGCAACAAATAGCAGTCTACTAATTTGGATTTATCTGTGACATACGACTGATTATGTTTGTGCTCCCTTGACATCAAATGGAGATACACTCACTAATTCTGTGACATTCTTGCCCTCAAGGGTTCAAAAACAGAATCCAAATGGCACCTCAATGCAGGAGGTGAAGCATGTGAAAGTGAAACGAGAAGAAAGTTATGTAAGTAATAAGTTGCTGAAAAACTTAAATCATTTTGTCAAGAGTTTTAACCCCTTCTGATACACACACACACATACACTCACACTCACACAGTGTGATTTACTGTCGACAGTGTCCACAAGATGGAAAAGTGCAGTCAGAGCAAGTATCATGATGCTACTGCTAATGGCTGGTGGTTAAAACTGCATGAGAGCTCCGAGTAATTGACTTAGGGGACAAGTGTCCCATGGTGACGGGAAAAAAAATCTGAAACTGCAACAGTGTATCTCCATTTTATGGAATGGGCAATGAGTCAAGAGTTCATACACTCTCTGAATCTTCTGGAAAGTCCTTTAGCTTTGAAATACCAGTTCAAGGGCCCTTGAAACTCCTTGAATTTGTGGAGCATTTCCTTGAATACCACTGAATTACTAGATCTTTCTGAGAAATGAAATTTTACCTTGAAAAGATATCCATCCCATGAGTGTGCTTCTGATGGTGAACAACTGAGTGTGAAACTTGGATATTGAAAATAATTACAGTAACATGATGTGCATTATTTATATTGTACCTTTGGATCACGACAATGAATAAAGTTCTTTTTTTTTTTTCTAGACAGTTAAAGCTGCTGTGTCAGTTGTACAGTGCCCATCCCATCATGGGGCACATTGTCCCTTTGGCTGATGAATAATGTACTTATGTTTTTTCTAGACAGTTAAAGCTGCTGTGTCAGCTGTACAGTGCCCATCCCATCATGGGGCACATTGTCCCTTTGGCTGATGAATAATGTACTTATGTTTTTTCTAGACAGTTAAAGCTGCTGTGTCAGCTGTACAGTGCCCATCCCATCATGGGGCACATTGTCCCTTTGGCTGATGAATAATGTACTTATGTTTTTTCTAGACAGTTAAAGCTGCTGTGTCAGCTGTACAGTGCCCATCCCATCATGGGGCACATTGTCCCTTCGGCTGATGAACAATGTACTTATGTTTTTTTCTAGACAGTTAAAGCTGCTGTGTCAGCTGTACAGTGCCCATCTCATCATGGGGCACATTGTCCCTTCGGCTGTCCAGCTTTGTCAGGACAGAGTGTCCGATGTTCACCTGGCAGCCTCCGGAGTGGTGAGGCTTGCTTCATGGCTTCTCCTTGACCTTTTTGCTCTCTCCTTCACATGCACACAACAGAATACGCACAAGGGTGCACCAACACACTAGCAAACAACTGTGTAAACATTTTGAAACATGACAGACAACACAGCAGCAACAACTGGAGAAATGAAACAGTAATCAGGAAATAACAAGTAGGGTAACTCTTACTCCCTTGAGGAAAGAAACAGGTGTCAGGTGCAGAGTATATGAGCAAGTTTGAACATTTGGGGGCACTGTCTCCTTGTTTGTTCTGTGTGCTCTGTGTATGTGTTTCTGCTAGATGGTTTGGTGTCATAAGCAACATTCATTTGGAGTTACAGGAATGTAAATTATTTTATCATGAGAGTAAGAGTTACTCTACTTGTCTGTTATTTACTGTTTATTCTTCCTGACTCGTTTCAAATTCCATTTTTGAGAAAGTTTTCTGTGAACAAATTGACAAAGATAAAAACATTGAACATGTATGCTCTTTTATTGGTAGTAGCATGTATTATGCATCAAGGAAAATGACCAGTTTTTGTCGCAGGTTGAAGCTGAATATTATGAGATATAAATAGCAAAAACTGGATGCTGTTGGCTTGTTTCTCAAGCCCTAACTTTGGCATTGGTTCATGTTTCAGTGAGACATTTGTCTAGCAGATGTGGTGGTGTGGTGAGCATGGACACATCTGAATGAAGCAACATTTCTTTGGAAAACACACTGAAACTGATGGAGCTCTGTATATGTACTGGCAATTTCCTTCATGGGTGGAAGTACAATTCCACATTCTGTCTACTTTCAAGTTGTCAAATAAAACGGGAACAAAGACAGGGAGAGAGATCAAAAGCAACAGAGACGGTAAATTTTCGAAGCCCTTTTCAGTTGATTTCATGGCACAGTTGTGAGAGAAACGTGAAGAAAACACAAGAATGAATGATAAATCAAAAGATGAAAACACCTTAAGTAATTACAGTGATATTAAACTTCATTTTTTGGTGATCTTAATACTTCTGAAACGTTTCAGCAGAGGTATTAAATATCCCTTTTAAAATGCTTTCAGAAAGTCCTTCATTTTGAGGGCATACTTTTTAAGGCCTTAAAAGTCCTTAAAAATCAGGCTTTTGCTGTAAGGTCTTTAAAAAGTCCTTAAATTTTGTCACTGTCTATGATTTTGAATAGAGTCTCTGTAAAATCCTGAGTTTGTTTAAAAAAAAAAAAAAGGCTTGAAATTGAATTTTAAACAAAAGAAAAAAGAGTGGAGTTAAGATCGATCTCACCGATGCGTCGTGTGCTATAGGTCAAAACACCAGAGTTACCGGCCTTCATAGCACATGCGAGTATGTGAATGAATGTTCCACCATTTTGAAATGAGAAGTCAGCATGCCGGGAAGTGTTTGTTTATCATGGTTTGGCAGGAAAAAGACGAGTACAAAGAATGGCTGCAGGCAGACCCAGGTGGAGACAGAAGCAAGGCCTTTTGCAGCATTTGCAAGAAGATCATAGACATTAGTACAATGGGGAGAATTGGCTGTAAATAGCCCATAGAAAGGAAAAAAAAAATCACTGCGACCTGATGAAGGCTTCATATCCTGCAGTCGTGTGTTTCGAAGTTTTTTTTTTTTTTTTTTTTTTTTAATTCTACAATGAGCGACCAGCCCATTACTTCTAGCAGTTCACCATCCTGCAGTTCATCAACCAACAGAACTGCTCCAGCTCGGATATCAGTGAACAGCCTGAGCCATATTAAAATAGAGCAATGAAATCTGAAATACTGAGGATTTTAAAAGTAGTGATAAGTCAATACAGCTTTCGTTCGTGTGAAAGCAGTTCAAATCTGTTCTAGCGAATGTTCTCGGACTGTGCAGTTGCCAAACAGTTTCAGTGTGGAGAAAGAAAAACTTGCATCCTCTCAGTGTTTTGATGTTTATGCCCCCAGTGTTGTGACGTGTAGAGTTTTAGTTATAGAGGCATTTTACCCTCAGTGACTTCAAACAAACATGTATGACAGAACTGAAATTCTTATGGACGTCAGGCAAACAAACATTTTTGTCAACTGCAAGATTGGAGAATCTGTTGTGTACAGTGAACATTTTCAAACATTTTTGTCAATTGATCACAAGAAGTGAGAATCCTACTTTGCTGTGCTGCTGTAGTGTAACAAACAAACATTTGTGTCTATACTTCCATTGACAATAACAGCTGCGATTCCTAAAATCTATGCTCGCAGAGGATTCATGATGTGAGTATTGAAGAGTAACAGCAAATGATTTAATTTGTGTGTGAATTTCATTATTATTTTACTTAAAATTATCCGTGAAGTCAGTCCTAAATTAAAAAAAAAGGTGCTTCAAAAGTCCTTAAAAACTCCTTAATTTTTTTGTATGGAAATCTGTATGAACCCTGTTTAATAATTACACAGAATAATTAGGTATGTCTTCTGAGTGCTGAGAGTAGAAGACAAATCCTAGTTCTATGGCGCGCCAAAACGACCAAGTTGAGGGCCAGCCAGAACACCACTGTCACTGCTGACAGAACTGTCCTTGGGCAGTAGCAAGGAACTAATCTCAACAGTTCACTTACTTGGGATCTGTGGGGGGCCGGAATAGCTCAGTTGGTAGAGCACCGGACTCATGATCCTGGGGTTGCGAGTTCGAATTTCGATGCAGGGGGATTTTTTTCCCTCGGGAGTTAACATGGGTTCTGACTCCATTCCTCGTACAGTCCTTCGAATGAGACTATAAACCAAGGTTCCGTGTGAACGCACACACATCTTGCACACACATAAAATCCCATCATCAACTTCCAAAGAGAAAGCCAGTTTGGCCGTTGGTATGGAAGACATGTTACACAATGCATGCACCTTACCGGAAGATGGAGTATGGCTGCCTTAATGGCATGATTAAAAAAAAAAAACAGTCATACACACAAAACTCTGCTACCTGTCTATAGAGGCAGTGTTTGCAGCTGTATCAGCCTGCATATGCAGAAAGAAAGAAAAATTGGGATGTCATTAGCATTGAGGTATCCAAACTAGGACTCTTCAAGGGCAATGAAGACAACACTGCATTGTTGTCTGAACTGAAGCCTGAGTGGGAGGACAAGAACATCTCCGTGAAGCACAAGATCAGTCTCCTTTGAGCACTGCTGTATGCCATCTCCCTGTACACATGTGACACATGGACATTCTCCCTGTACACATGTGTGACACATGGCATTCTCCCTGTATACATGTGACACATGGACATTTTCAGTAGATCATGACAAATGGATCCAAGCCATGGAAGTGAGGTGTTACTGCAAGGTATTAGATGTTAGATACACCGATCATATCACTATGGAAGTGAGGTGTTACTGAAAGGTGTTAGATATTAGATACACCTATCATATCACCAAGGAACAAGCGTGCTTAACCATCAAGCAGCATGTTGGACTGCACAGAAATCTGGTGACGTGACTTAAAGAAAAGAAAACTTGTCACTGTGGCCATATAACAAGGTCCAGTGGCCTTGCTTAAGTGATAAAAAAAAAAAAAAAAAAAAAAAAATCCTCCATGAGCTGTTTAAGGGAGGGAGATGGAAAACAAAGGAAACTGTTACCAGAGTTCTAGGCCTTGACATACGATAGATGGAGCTTGAGGAACTTGATGAACAGTTCAATGTTGTACCCCAAATACAGGTGTCAAAGAGAAGAAAAAATTTTGTCTTGCTTACCAGTGTAAACTGGTTCTTCTTCTTCTTCCAGTAATGTCCACCTGCCGAGTAATCAGCGATTATTGACATGCTGGAGGGTCACTGAGCAGCTTGAGTAAAAAACGGTTTATACACCGTTTGTAATATTTCATGTTTGTTATTTTATTTGATATTTTTTCATTAGAATTACTGTTCCCCTGTTACAATGTAAAATCATTGGTTGGTTGCAGATTCTGCTAGCTGTGTTTGGATGTTCTGGAAGAGAAGTCATTGGCCCCTTCCCAGTTTGTGACGTTGCTGCTGCCCAGTGTGCTGAAGCTTGGCCAGGATTGTGTGTGCGAGGTCCGTCTGGATGTAGCATGGGTCTTGGTCCAGTGCCTGCGTCTTCAGGGTGAGTGGTTCCATCCTGTCAGGACCGTATACAGCCCTGAAAGTGGCAAGTAGGAAAAAGCATTCTGTCAGTGAAAATAAATGTTCACTTGCCAAAGGCGAGTCCATGACAATGATTACACAGTTTATGGCTCATTGTCACAACATACTTCAACACTGTCCAACCTATACGCCTGCCATGACACCAAATCTAGCCAGAGGTCAGACCTTGGAAATAAGCTGTGGGGCAGCCATACCGACCTGGAAAACACCACCGGCTTCATCAGGGTTATGGGGCTAAAGATCTAAGCATGACCAACTGCATTTGAACAGTGAAAAAGACAAAAAAGAAAAAGAAGACAGCATGAAAAATAATGCTCATGTCAATTTCTCCAAAATCGTTAAAAAAAATCTAGTAGTGAATGTGTTTTAATGCGCATGTGTATGTGGATGTACATTGCTGTGCATGTGTCTGTCTTATGTTTGTTGCTTTTTGAAGCAATGTCCATTTTGGTCTGTCACCAGCTCTTGGAATGTAGGAAAATTTACCCCAACATCAAAGCCAATCCCCCTCACTTACGTGTAAATGACTAAATCAGTTTGAAATACACCTCATCATGTTTTTTTTTTGGGTTGATTTAGTGCAATCTGGACAGCTAGGAAAAATGTCCAGTCAAGTTGATTGGCTTTGTTTTTATCAGTCACATTTGGTAAAAATAAGATTTTTTTTTTTTTTGCTTATTAGGAGGCACATTTCAGATGCTACCTGCTAGGGATGGAGCAGACAACTCATTTCTTAGTGGTCCAAATAACATATATGGAAAGGAAATGTACATGCAGGTAGGTTCAAGGCTAAAAAGAATATGGTGGTCAGGTGGATTGGCAGTTAACCCTCGCTTGCCGCATGACTTTGTGCTACACGACTATGAGAATACCATGCCAAGGAGGTAACTCCACAACTTACACATTTGCCCTAAGAAACTAAAAAAAAAAAAAAAATGCTTTTAATTCATCTGTTCTATAAAAGTAATTAAAAAAATTCAAAGACATCACTCCATCCAAACCAGCCATTTTTCCCCATATATAGTGAACTGATACGCAAGGAGAAAAAACCTACAACAACAACAACACAAAAAATGAACACACTAACTCTACTTCGGTGTTCTCAGTGCTAAAACAAGTTTCCCTAAATTCACTGTACCCACAGAATGTCATGGATTAGGAGCGCATAGTAATTTTCCAAGTCTAAACAAAAAAGTACTGAATCCTTCAGGATTAAAATAAACTCATTCTATATGGTCTGCACACTAAATAATCAACTTTTGTGGTGAAGGAAAACCTTAACGTCAACAATTTTGTTTAAACTGAAGGCATCACATACAAGATCTGTCATCTAACTGCTGAGGGGAAAAAAATAACATGAACAGATTACTGGATACTGGACTTGAAATTGTGATGGAACCCGGCAAAAGTGTGCTTTTGCAAGATACAAGATACAAAAATACTTTATTATCTCATTCTTTTTAAACAGATTTTTTTTTGGCAACCATATTTAAACTTTCCATTAGGGTAGCTACATTCTGTCTTCATGGATGATGTTGAAAAACAACACCATTATGCATGGGTTTGATTCCATATCATTCCTTCCACCACATGATGGCCTAATCTCCTCCAACATGATGGGCCTAACCTGAGTGTCGGATATTTTTTTTTCATGTATGTATTAAAGAAATGTTTAAGGAAATTCTATGAAATTTCAGTGCCACATTTGTCCTTAAAAACTTTCATTTTTGTTTTCTGTTCATCTTTATATTCATCACTATATAAACTCTAGGGTTGTTTCTGATGATAACCTTACGACTTTTTTTTGTATGAGGACAAGTGCTGTATAGGTTTCTATCATTATTGTGATGATAGAGATAGAGATATTATTATTTTCTCTCCAGTTCAAGCGATGGCTGGGTCAGCTGCAGACCTGCGTCAGCACCCCAAGCCTTGAGCTGCCATTCTTTGTGGAATGAGCTCCAGGGAGGATTGGAAACAGTGCTTACACATTGTCCAACACTGTCCAGCCCATGATGTTCTACAGTGTCAAACCTGGCCAGAGGGCGCAGAGCTGCACGTGAAGCTTTGGGGCAGAATTGAGAAGACTGGGATTCATTGTGGCAACACGGTTGATCATCTGATGCAGCCAATTACACATGGACCGCAGAAGAAGAAGAAGGAAACCGTGTTGCTACCTGTGAAGTTGAAGCAAAGAAATCATGTCCAGGTTATCGACAGTGTGTTCAGTGTGACTTCATCTCTCATGACTACCTCATTTTGAAACTGCTTGCATTTTTCAAACTTACCTCTTACAAATTTTTACTTTTTTTCAGTTTCTTTTCCATTTAAAGCTCTGGTTAGATTGCAGATCTTAAATTGAAAATTTTACGCATAGCTTTTTTTTTTCCTATCCCAGTGCCGATCCATTATTTTCCATCCCTCTCCCACTTTCCCTGTTTTGCACCCTATGTATTTACCCCCCTGTTCCCTTAACTGTCTTTGTATAAAGGTTTCTTTTCATCAACTTTTAGGAGAGAGATGGGGGGGCAGGGGGGTTAAGTTCTAGAACACTTTGGGGGTAAATTTTGCCAGAACTTTCCTAATCAGTACAAGGAGCATGTTGGACAAGATTATCAGTTCAGTTCAGTGCAGTGAATATTGCTAGTAAATATGCAGTGAAGGATTTTGTGTGCTGAATATCATTTTCATATGTAGAATTAAGAAACTGATGTGCTCAGTATGTTTAATGTGTATAATGAATTATGAAGGTTTTTTTTGACTCAAAACTGCTTTTAAAATATTGCACACTGAAGACCTCTGTTCACTCCATTTACTTCCAGGGTTCAAGAAAGATTTCTTGAAATGAAATGTGATGTTTTTGTCAGTTCTTTAGTTAATTTTTTGTTAATATTTCAGGGGTTTGGTCATGCATTGGATCTCTTGATTGTGAGTTTTTGAAAGTTAAGACAACTTAATGTGTACTTGAAATACAAAAAAGTAAACATTTGAAATAACTTTTGTAATTTTTACAACTCAAGGAATGTATCTAGAGATGTTTAAAACTAGTTTTAAAATTTTTTTAAATATTTGTGTTAACTGTTTTACTCTTAGTTTTCAACAGCTCAGGGTATGTGCACATGAGGTGTTTAAATTGTAAAATATTGACTTAACTGCTATAACCTGTTGTAATTTTCTATAGCTCATCATGATGTTTACCTGAGAGACTGAGAAATGTGATTATTTGTCTTAAAAGTTTTTATAATAACTCCAAACAACATGGTCAAAGAATCACAAGACAAAACACATGTTTTGACCTCCTAGGTCTTTTTAGGCAAGATACACAACACTCAGGATAATGAAAATGAAGAATGAGCAATCACTTATCTTTGTCAGATTCAGTGCAAGATGGGCATTTAAATATTTGATTTATTAAACTGTTGTAATTTTCAACAGCTCAGGGAATGTGTACTTGATACACTTTCCCTTTTGTCTTTGACCACCACTACATTTCTGTAGGCGCCAACGCCAGTCTGTTGGTGTGTGTGTGTGTGTGTGTGTGTGTGTGTCCTGTTATTTCCTTGATCTGGAGGTTTTTTCTCTGCCATGACCATTGTGTTTGGATTTTCCATTTTCTGCCAGTCTTTAGCTTGGGCTGGGTTGGTGTCAGAACCTTGTCTCTTGAGTCCTTTAACCATTTCTGACCAAGGCAACTTTTTCTAAGTTCAGCCTCAGAGCTTACAGCCCTCAATGCTTTTCAGGCCCTGGTCCGAGCCCTTTCCAGTGTGCTGGCAGCTTCCAGGTTCCCTTTATTAGCTTTTTTGTTTCATTATTTTGCTCTTTTATTGAATGGTTACATATAGTATATGACTAAACTCAAAAAATAAATCTTTCTGTAAAATGATGTTAAAAAAAAAGTTATTCAAACAAAATGAAAGAAACACCATTTCTTGAAAGTGCAAATTTGCCACTAAAATGACATAGTACTGTTAACAGCTACCATTCAGGATGTTAAAGAGTGATTTTAATGCATGACTTATGCTGATGAAATGTAGTCAAATCACTTTACTTTCATTAGCAAGGTAAGAATTCTTGATCTGAGCTCAAATATGTTAGGTTACATAAAATTTTATTGAGTCGGGTGCAAACATGTCAAGTTTGTCGTAGTATGCATCATGTTCTGCGTAACGTTTCAGTTTCACAGACTACCAGACTAAAGTAAAACATCAAAATGAATAAACGAATGAATGAAAATAGATTTTTAACATTCGATAGGAATTATATCCATTATTGACACAGCAAATTTGATCAACAATGCTTTCATTGCACTGAAATTCAAAAGATGGTCGCCAAGATTGTAAGTGAAAGCAGTAGCCTGAAGATTTTGCGTTTGGGGCATCCCTTTTTTTCCCCTTTAAAGACTTGCCATGAATGTTTTGATTCCTGTCCATTCACCCCATTTGTTATCGAAATGTTAAAATCAAACCTAACATCTTTGAAAACTCCTTTGGTTCTTTTCAGCAGACTTGTGCATGAAACCAGAAGTGTGTACTTTGGAACATTTTGTGTGTTTATGTCTTGTTTTTTTTTTGTAGGTTAGATGTGCCTTATACCCCAAGTATCTTGCAACTTGACTATTTATGGTGGTTTGTTCTCTTGATCATGGCTGAGGTGAAAGCATTATTCTGTTTCAGTTTGAATGAGTACATTCCAGTTTTCGGTTGGTCCCTGTGATATACATGCTGTTGGAGACATTGTTCCTCTGCACAGAAATGGCTGTTTGATGTGAAGTGCATGGTGAAAGTATCGATGAATGTTCTAGCGTGGGTCAATGAATGTTGTAGTATGGATGCAGTTCTGATTTTGCCCAGTCCCTTTATATTCTCGATCGCCCCCCTGCCTCTTCTCTCACCACTTGCCTGTCTCATGTTGCGTCGTCTGTTGCTTGAATTTGATCTCCCAAAGAAGTGCTGAATGCTGTGATAAGTGAATCATTGTATTTATATGCCATGCTTTTTTTTTTTATCAGCATGTTATCATTAATTGAAGACTATTATTTCAACTCGGAAACACACACTGGATTCAGTGAGTCAAACATGACATGATGTGAGAATGTTGATCGATTGTAAGAGAAAGTGACACATTGACGAGGAGTATTTTGTGTTCAGTGAGGAGCGAGTGAGAAAGGATAGTAAGTAACATATTTATGAGAGAGGGGGAAAGAGTTTGATGTTTATTTTTACCAAAAACAATTACCCACCTCCCCCATCAGCCTTTCCAGCGATGCAAGCCTGGAAAATGAAGGGGAAAGAATGTCATTGTACTGGTCTCTCCATTTCACACCAAACTGTGCAGAACAGAAGAGCATAAAGATGTGGACAAAGACAGCTCCAAAGTATGTCTGCTGCAGGGCTGAGCTTTTTGGGTTGTTAGTAATGCATGTGTGGGACCATGATGGAACCATTGGCAGGGAAAATGAGGAATACACACAGAATCTTCCAGGGATTTTCCTCTTGTTAGTGTCAAGACTTGGGAAAACTGTATCCATATTGAACAGTAGAAAAATTTTGAAGAGTAATGCCAACCACCCATTGTTCTTGCCAATAGTGGCATGGGAGATCACAGGTTCAAAACCCATCTGAGGCATGCATTTCTGGCACTTTTTCTTGCGTGGGTCAGGCTGGCTTCTACCCCGAGTTGTTGATTGTATTATTGGCTCAGTGGGAATACATGAACCATAGTCGTTTCATCTACTTAACCCTTTCATCATATCTGTCCTCAAGCTGCAAGCAGTAGGAAACTAGCTGGTTCAGTCAAGCTCCTGTGGGGTACTGGAATCAGAAGGCTGTAACTTTCAAGCCAACAAAGCAACTGTTATCATTGGTACACAGTTTTAAAGATGACATAACACAAATTAATTCCAAGTGCTATTAAAAATATGAGAAATTCAAGAAGGAAAATACATGCATGAATAAAACAACTGAACCACACATGCTCTTGATACCAAGTGGCAACTGTGGCATTCTGATTGCAGAGCTGGCAGCTGTTTGGCAATGAAAGGGTTAATGGGTGTATCTTGTTGCATGTTGTTCAGATTCCATGATAAATGCTGCAGATATCTATATCTGTTTAACCAAGCTGATGCTGGAATATAGCAAAAAGAAGTATAGAGTAGTCTTGTGCCAGATTGTAATACCATATAGCATCATCTGCATCAGTTCAACAGTTTTCCTCCAAGTAAAGATTTCCTTCTTTTAAGAATTTTTAAAAAAAGATTTCTGGAGGGTCTTTTGGGGAGGTTGCTCGATAGTATCATCAGTAAGGGGGCCAGCAGGTGTTGTCCTGTACATGTTGAATCAGAACAGGTGCTACTGAACAGAGCTGAAGTGACTCTGCAGCAGCGCAGTGTCTTGTTCGATGGGTTGCTACATGGTAGTTCCATAGGAATCTGTGACTGTGATCCTGTGAGCTGCTGGGACTGCGTTAGAAAGGTCATGGGTGTAGCTGTGTATACCTAGAACTCCATGGAGAAGACACAGAAGTTCAGACAGGAGGACAGGGACACAAAAGGCAGATGAGGGGGAGGCAATCATTGCCCTAACCCCACAGCTTTGTTTCCTGGATTGATGAGTTCCATGCTGGCAGCAGAGCCTTATTCTGGAACCTGTTGCAGTCTCCTTCACACAGTGTTTTGTCTCAGCAATTGTTCACATCCAGGTTATGTGCAAATTGGGTATTCTGAAACTTTCTACAGGTTTTTTTTTTTCTCAAAGATTTTACTTCAGGAATTGTTCACGTCCAGATTTATGTGCTAATCGGGTACTGATGCAAACTATGCAGCTAAATTATCATCTGTACGGCGGATGTGGTTTTCGGATGATTCAGAGCAACCTGCTTATTGGTTGAAATGTTTATTTACTGTACACAGTATGGTGCACTTGCAGTATTGGTTTTTTAGATTATTCAATTCATATATGTTTACGGTGATGGCTTCACAAATGTTGTTCTTGCCAAGTTCACTGAAGAAACCAGAACTTAAATTAAAGCTGTATGAACAAGATGCAATTGACATGATAGATCATTTTTGCAACATTGATGTTTATACAATATTATTGTCGGCCAAAGTGAAAAACATGTGCTTGGCACTTTACAAAACAAATGTTCTGTTTCTTCTACAAAAAAAAAACTTTGTCTTCATTGTTTATGTATGTTTCATGATAAAATCCATATAAAAACTGAAAATGAAATTAGCAGAAAATTTCAACTTCAATATCACAGTGGAATGTGTCATTACAGAATTACTCGGTCATCTTTCTGCTTTTGGTTTTTTTCCGCACTTCCAACCCCCCCATCTTTCTCTCTCTCTCTGTCTCTCTCTCTCCTGTGTACACACATACTCGCACACATAAACGCACGCACTTACGCACTTACACACACAACCATATAAGCTTCCCCACAACGATAGCCACATAAACATTTGATCTTTCTGACAAAGCAGGCATTAAACACCCAAAAGGTGGCTCCTGGATTTTCTTATAGTGCAATCTCTAAATGGGGATTCCACAATGCCAAATATAAGACAGATTATATAGACTTGAAGAAAGACAAAGGACCAGTTGTCTGTGCATCTTAGAAGTCTCATATCAAAAAAACAATACACAGATCATTTGCAAAAATGTATACAGAAAGTTCTGTTCTTGATAACTTTGTGGGTGCATTTTTCATTATCCTCACGCTAAAAGTGGGGAGGTCTTGTCAGAACGGAAGGAAATTTTCTACATAAACGGATGAACTGATGCAAATACAATGGTTTTTAACTACTTGTCAAATCTCCCTATTTCTTTTTTTTCTGTTCCAGATTCTATTCTGTGTTGATTCTATATCCATTTTACAAGCACTAAAATTTTTAGTAGGAAAGTAAGTGGTGAGCTTGTCAAAGAAATCCACATCTTTATTTCTGGCGTGGTACCAGCATTAACTTTTGCTGGATCCCTTTACATCGTGTGTTAACTAGCAAATATTTGATTGAGCAGACCAAACAGCAAAAAGCAGCTCTATGAATACAACAAGTCCTATTACATTTCAAATCCATAATCCCTACAATGAAGGTTGCTATCCTTTGGAGTAGAGTTGTCGAAATCTTATCAACTTGCCGTGGAAAGGGAGTAGTTCTACAAAAGAAGTCGACAGACATAGAAAATCACAAAACATGATTTTTTTGTGCAAACGAAATTGACTCATTGCAGACTATAAACAGTAAACAAGTGGGGTAGTCTTTGCTCCCATAAGGAAACCTAACACATTTTAACTTTTTTTCAAGACTAAAAGTTCTGAAAGTTTCTAAAACTTTTATTCAAAACGATATATTTTCCAAGTTCACTTCAAGACATTGAGTCCCTCTCACTGATTTGAAAATGTGTCATCAAATTTTTCAAAAATGTTTGAAGTTGTTCAGGGACTGTTTAAGTTCTCCTTGGTTGTTTATTTTAACTTTTAAAAAAAAATTATTCCTGATCATTTGTGTAAGCTACAATTTCACGCTAAAGTTTCGGGTCCTTTGTTATGCCATGACTGTAAACAGGTTCCTTCACCGCAATCATGAAATACGGGCTCGTATACCAGTGGGAATGCTCCCATGGAAGTTCTGTTGAGTCACGTCCAGTGGCCATTACACAATGACATCTGCCAGGCAGCAATTCTGTCCCTCATCTTAATGGAATGCCCTGAGCGTGCTTGCAGCCTAGGTGAACACTGCACAGGCTCCCAAGGATGGTGCAGGGCTGCTCCCAGCTAGTTGGTTCGGCAGTTGAAGACTATACTTCTGTGGGTCCCACTCGCACCTTCGGGTTATCTTTTTTTCATACACAGGTACAATCACACAAGCACTTAGTCAAGTGCGCACACATGTGTGCATGTGTGCAAACACATACACATGCATGCACGTGTGCATGCACATACACTTTTTTCAGGGAGGGGGTAGGGGGGAGAAGGGATCTTATTTGGCATCTATCTTTTAAGTGAAAAGATTTTAAAGAACAACATACATCTTCATTGTAGTTGAGAGGCAGGGGGGAGGGGAGGGGTCGATTCATACATGTTTGTAACCTAGCCGACCACAAGGGATCGGGTTGAAGAGGGGACAGGATTGTTAACATTTTTTTCTTTCATAGCAAACGCACACACAAACACATACACACACACAAATGCATATGTACAATATACATCCATTCATCTATCCATCCATTTGTGCGTAAATATGTACAAACACATACAGTTGAGAGACAGACAGGACAGAGTGGGGGAGGGATGTACTTGGGATAGAAGCTTTGTTTAAATCACATTTGTAGCCCAGCTGACCACTAGGACCCACATCTGGCTAGTGTGGGAGCAGAGGGGGGTTTGACACCATCATTCTCTCTCTCTGTCTCTCTCAGACACACACACACACACACACACACACACACACACACATATGCATACATACACCTACAGTCAAAAGAGGAGAGGGAGGGATGGAGAGATGAGTTCAGTTCAATTCACTTTGTAACCCAGCCGACTACAAGGAGCCTTATCTGCCTGGTGAAGGGGGAGGAACCTTAACATAACTACTGCTATCACACATATACACGCACACACACCATGCACACACACACACATGCACATACACACGTGCACACGTGCAAACACACACGCACACATACGCATGGGTACAATACATCCATCCATCTGTCCATCCACTCGAACATATGTGAATACATATATACATACATGCATGCATGCATGCATACATACATACATACATGCACATACATTTGAGAGAGAGGGGAGGGATTGCTCTGTGTGTGTGTATTATTGTGTGTGTGTGTGTGTGTGTTGACAGAAGTAATTATGTTAAGGTTGCTCCCCCTCCACCAGCCAGATAAGCTCCTTGTAGTCGGCTGGGCTACAAACAAAATGAATTGAACTGGGGTCCTATTTCCATCCCACCCCTTCCTCTTTCGACTGCAGCTGTATGTATGCGTGTGTGTGTGTGCGTGTAAGATAAGATAATGTTGCTTATAGCCACCCAACAGCAAAGGGCCACATCAGGGCTGTCACATGTGTGTGTGTGTGTGTGTGTGTGTGTGAGAGAGAGAGAATGATAGTGTACATGTCTGCATGTGTGTGTGTGTGTGTGTGAGAGAGAGAATGATAGTGTCAAGTCCCTCCTCACTTCCCCCATTAGCCAGATAGGGCTCCTGGTGATCAGCTGGACTACAAACATGAATTGAACTCACACACACACACACACACACACACAGAGAAAGATGTGCTGTTCCAGTGGCCGTTGTGAGATCATGGCATTTTTTTATGACAAAATAATATCTGGCCTCTTACTACCTCACCCATACCTCTCATCCTCAGCCTCTGTTGCCCCCACCCTACCCCTCTCTCTCCCCTCTCCTCCCTATCCATCCTGTCTCGCTGTCCAGTTTGGGGTGCAGTCATGACCAGGAAGTGAGACAGATTGACAGACAGACAGAGACGATGATGATGATGATGGTGATGATGATGATGATCTTAATTTCCAACAGTAACAGATGAGCAAACAGATGCCTTTTTTTTTTTTCATCCGGCCCTTGCCCTGCTAGAGAGAGAGAGAGAGAGAGATTTGGTTGGAATATGGGAGGATACTCAGAGAATGCAGGATAAGTTGGTGAATGAAACAAGGCAACCATTGGTGCACTGTCAGGGATAGAAGGGAGACGAACAGAATGAGGAGCGAGGTGGAGGAGACAAGGTGTGGGAGGGTGGAGGGACTCGAGCGACAGGGTTCAAATGCTGGTAGTAATAATTTCTGCACTCAGAGAGTGCAACAACTTACACCTTTGGCTATTTGTAATACTCTTTCTTCTTCCGAGTGTTGTATGACCTTGATGGAAAATTCCACACAGAAAGAAAAAAAACCTGTGGGCGGATGACCCGCGAACTCTGGAACCCCTGATTGGTCTGGGACGTCCAGACCACCTTGCATATAGTGGGGGTTCGCGCTGTTTTCTGGGGCTTTTTGCAATACTCGCATTCAGCTCTCACTAGTCTCGGTGCCATGGATAATGCTGCTGTCAACGAGAACGAAAACCAGACCCCTGCCACTTCGGCATAATCTATCTCGACATTATCCGCAGAGCAGCTCTCTACTCTGGCTGCTATGGTTGCCAGCCAGCTTTCTTCACAGCAGGAGAGCAGGTTTGTTTACTTTGCTGCCCCATCTACATCTTCGCAACCCTCGGGTCTGGCATTTTCTATCACCCTGAGGACTTGCATAAGTACTGCCACAGTGTCTGCCTCCTGACTGGCACCATGGCTTGGCCCTGTGTCCAGTACTTCAGTGACAATTGTGAACTCTGCTAATCAGGTATGCATGGTTCGACCCAGCTTCCACCGCCAACAACCACATACAATCTTCTTACTCGCATGGCAAGCACAGTGGTGTAATGGCTTCAACTCCATTATAAAACCTTATTTCCATTTTTGCAAACAATGGATTTATCCTTTACTGTATGTGTTGAAGTCATCTGTATGGTGTGTGTACCTATATGATGTTTATTTCTAGCAATAATGCATTATTCAACAAGATGAAAGTAAAAAAAAAATCATGATAAACATACGTAATGATTCGGTTCTACTGACGAGAAAAATCACACACACACACACACACAAATAATGACCAAAGGAATGCCATAGTGAACCAGGGTCTTCACACAACTGAATTCCAGTGTTTTCTAGTTGCTAAGTGAGATGACTGCAGGCGGAAATCTAAACAAATCTTAAATAATGTTAGCGAACTGCCATAGAAACATGGACAAACGAGTCACAAGACAAAACACAATAGCCTGTAATCATTCAACGCCTACCCTAAGAGATCAAGCTAAGTGACAAACTCGTTCATTTTCATTGCCCTGTTTGTTTGTGTCTTGTCTGAAGAAGACCTAAGAGGTCGAAACGCGTTGTGTTTCGTCTTGTGACTGGTTTGTCCACATATCTCTTGGCGGTTCGCTAACAGTGCTTTCTAGTTTAGCCAGGTGACAGTTCTCGATCAATTTTACACGTGCAAAAAGGAAAACGGAGCGGGGGACACAGACTGGTGCGAACCAACTGCACCAGAGAGCAACTGGGTCAATCCAAATAAATGGGAAAGGTTTGGGCACCAACTATAATGAAAAGACGGAAACAAATATTTCCAGATTTTAATTAAACTGCAAATAAAAAGCTATTTTTTTTTTGTCAACAACAATGTTTTGGTTAAAATGAATTTTGTTTTCTTGTGTGTGTGTGTGTGTGTGTGTTTTTAAACTTCGTTTCATTGCAGTCGCCTCACTTTGCAATTGTTACAAACGTTTTATGTACTTCCGGTAATGAGAAGCGTTGTTAACAACATGGGTAAGTGATGCCGATGCAATTTATTGGACACTACCAGAGCAGTGAAAACAGTGAAACAGTAAATCTGATCAATTTGAGTAGCGTAGTAAAATTTATGGTAGGACCTCGAACACAAAACTGATTCGATTCTCGCACAGTGTCTAACGTAAGTCAAACTGTGGTATTCTTCAGTTCTTGGGGGGTCGTCAGTTCTTGGCAGGCAACGTAACACGCATGACGAATCTGCTTCGCTATATAACAATGAAAACACGTACTAAAGTTTGGTGTGATTTCCCACACAATCTGTTATTGCTACTACTTTTAACAAACGGAGACAGTTAAACCAACGAATAGAGACCACAGTATTCATATAATCAAACACACGGGGGGGGGGGGGGGGGGGGGGGGGGGGGGGGGGGGGGCCTGTTAGGGCCAAAGTTAAATTGTGTAGTGTCTTACATATGATAGTACACACCACTCAAAATGATACAGCAGCAGCAGCGGAGTATCTGTTGTGATGGGTTGCCATACGATGACCTGATACCAAGAGCTTCCTGTATAGTGCTGACACTGGCATTGTAGCATGAGGACCTTAGATGTGGCTGTGTATGGTTGATCTGAAATGAGTGATGTTATGTTTGAGGATTTCTACAGAATCAGGGTCTCACAATTAGATAATCTAAACGACTGATTGTTAAATCATTATTCATTACTGGTATTGTTGTTCTACAACAGACCTGTAGCATTAGAGAAAGGAAGCGAAGTACTATGGCAAACTATGACTAGGGCTGTGTCTCAAAGTCCTGAGGATTGATTGGGGAAGACAGGGAGAAAGCAGGAAAATGGGCGTTATGTGTTGTAAGGTCAACATTGTAAGGCTGTAATGAGTCTGAACTTCAGCATCCACACTTGATATTAATTACTGCTTAACACAGGGATTAGTTCATTACAAGTGACATGAACATAATGTCACAGAGAGGACAAGAAAGATAGGACAGAAAAAAAGCATCGTGCGAAAAGACCAGTGTGTGCTGTTTCTTTCTCTGTCTTCCCTCATTTCTCCTCACTTTCCATCACCTTTGGATCCAAGGTATTGAACTGAAAAGGCGCATCACTTGTTGAAATACGTACTTATGCAGTTATGGAAGTATTTCACTCTATGACTTCTTTCTTGCAAATTGAAGGATGATGTCAGTGTGTTCTGTCAGTAGTGGATCCATTTTGTTCATTTCATTCTCATATGTCAATTGAAAAAATCAAGAAAACTGAGCACTCTACGTTATTCAGATACTTTTTTTTAATCATTCAAAACCATTGCATTTTAAGCTGGTTTATTGTATGTGATGGTGTGGAGGGGTAAGTGGTGTGCAGGTGAAGACAGGCAGATGATGATAATTGCAGGAACCAAGGAACAGCAGCCAGTCAGGAGGATGCAGAGGATGAAGCAGAGGTTTTCTTCTTTTATTTCCCTTTCTTAAGGAGCTCTCAAACCAAGAACACTGCTGGGAACTCTCTCTCTCACTGAGCGCACTGAGCACTCTTAGTACACGCTGCATTCTCCTTCCATGCCAGTCGCTCACACCAGGGAACACTCTCTGGGGCAATACACCAGGGAACCTCCAGCTGAGTTTTAAGTGTGGCAGTAGCAGGCTACGGGAACATCTGCCAGTCCTTTCTGTCTTCAATCCTGTTCGCATCACCAGTTGTGAGTGTCAGGCAGCTCCACTGCCTGTCTTCACCTGCACACCCCTTACCCCTCCACACCATCACATGTTTATCTTACTACCTTCATAATAATTCATGAGTTGACTAAGAATAACTTATTGGCGATTTCTGTATCTGTGTGTCTGCCGTGTGTGTGTGTGTGTGTGTGTGTGTGTGTGTGTGTGTGTGTTGTGTGTGTGTGTGTGTTCGTGTGTGTGTGTGTGTGTGTGTGTGTGTGTGTGTGTGTGTGTGTGTGTGTGTGATCCAGATGGGGACAAGGAAGATATAATGGATATGGACAGCCAGCACTGTGAGTTTGAGGGTGAAGAAGACTTAGCCTCTGGATGGTGAGTTTGTTTCAGAATGTAAATATATATATATATATATATATATGTGTGTGTGTGTGTGTGTGTGTGTGTGTGTGTGTATGTATGTATGTCTGTGTGTGTGTGTGTTTGTGTACATGAGAGAGAGAGAGAGAGAGAGAGAGAGAGAGAGAGAGATGATCTTAACTGAATCCATGTGAAATTTGTGCCTTGTGTATAGATTAGCAAATGGTCGAGAAAAAAAAACAACAACACTGTATTATGCTCAGTTGAATTTTCAGTTTGTTATTAGTATGAAAATTTATGTGGTAAGCAAGATAAAATCATAGTAACAAAATGAAATGCCTAATAAAAGTAATATAATTGCTATCCAATTTGGAGATTCGTTTCTGTTTTTTAGTTTCAGCTGCTTCGCTTTGCCTTATGAATCTTAACATTGTTGCCATTGGTTTGGATGTCATTATCACCGTAGCTGCTAGTTGTATTCAAACACTCACACTTACAGGATGGATTTTAAGTGAGAAGTTTACAAAACAAGTTGTTGAGAAATGTAAGTCATACACTCTTTACCATAGCCATCAGTGATATATAGTGAAGTCAAAAATTTACACTTTCATTGACACCTGAAGCAAATGCACCCACTAAGATGGTGAGCAGACATCATGCAGAACTATTGAAACGAGTGATGCACAAATATGTGACAGTGCATGAGGAAGACAGATATAGATTTTTTTTTCCCCCAAGTGAACAGAGGTTCTGCATTAATACAGTCCTATTTGTAATTTTTGCTTTGATTTGCAGCAGATTGAAGTCTAGCTTTCGTCAACATTAGTTTTGTGGAAAAATGGTTGAAGTGTTCATACTTTCAAAGTTTTTTTTTTTTGACAGGGGCTCTCAAAATTTTCAAAACTGATTATAAATTATAAATATTTTAATTTTGCATTCATACTTTGAAGTGTACAGAAGAGATGCTCCGAGCAGAACTTAGTATCATTCATTTGTTTGTTACTTTTGACCATGTTTGCTTTATTCCCTATAGTTAGCTGCACAACATTTTCACAAGGTTTTCTTGCATTCTATACCATATAAGTCATACAAAATGTTTGTACAGTGGGAACCTTTCTCAAAACGAAGCAAAACAGAACAAAACCAAACTGTTAGAATTGAAGGATGGAGTTTATATTAGGAGAAAAAAATCTGGTAACAAAGAGAGAATATGTTAAATCCACCATTCCCATCCCTCTCTTAGTTCCAAGTATTTAGATGGAGAGAATTATTAGTTTGTCAGTCTTATACTGAATTTTGCTGGAGTCATGAATGTACAGAGGAAAACATATTCTGTCATAAACTGTTTCAGTTCAAAGGCTGATGCCAATTTTGATGAAGTCATTGGGCACATTGAAGACATCATCATGGGTAAGAAGGGAAAAGATTATTTTCATTGTTTTTTGTTTGTTCTTTGATTAGTAGGTGTGATTTTATCACATTATTCAGCAAGTGTGTGGGTGTGGGTATATGTGTGGGTGTGCTTGTGGTTGTGGATGTCTGTATATATGTGTGCATAAGTGGTAGTGACTTATTTTTATCTGTTTTCTTTTTCTTTTTTTCTGGGAGTGAGTTAAGTTTTAAATTTTTAGTGTTATAGCCGCCAGCCACACAGAACCTTTGGATGAGGAATGGAGGAGGAGGGGGAGAAGAATCTGAAACTTTTTTTCTCATTTCAATAATCCCCCCCCCCCCCCCCCCTTTTTTTTTTTTTTTTTTTTTTTTCACGTCATGAATTTTCCATGGACTATAAGATTTATTACCTGCACTTGTTGTCATCCACTATATCTAAATTTCAGATACCAAATATTTTTGTGCAGTGTGAAATACATACCCACTCAAATACACAGACACATGCATACACACCCCCCCCACCCACACACACACACACACCCACACACACACACACACACACACACGCACACACACATACACACATAACTTTTCTTTCCCCTTGACTTTCAACATGACACAATTCAGCGGTTTTCACCATAGCTGTTTTTTAGCTGTAGACTATAACAACTATATATGTTGGTGACTTGTAGAACTTTCAGCATCCAAGGTGTATTTGTTTCAGAGGATGAATTCCAGGATATACAAAACAGTTTCTTAGAGAAACATTATCTCCAGTTTGAAGACACCGAGGAAAACAAGCTCATCTACACTGACATACACAAGGCCTATGTAAGTGGAGATATAAAACTGGACAAAAAAAAGTTGCCCTAGCCTTAACTGTACTGGACAACATTAGAGACATATGTCTTCTACCGGAGTTGTTAATCTGAATGTTTAATGGTGTAAGGACCACATTGGAGACTTGTATCTTTTACTGGAGTTGTTAATCGTAATCTTTTGTGGTGTTAATCTTAACCATTTATGAAAATTATTAGAGTGTAGATGTTGATCTTAATCATTTGTGGAAATTATTAGAGAATTTGTAGGTTGCTATATGTTGTTGGTCTTAACCATTTATGGAAATCATCACAGACATGAAACTTGCGCTGGTGTTGTTTTTTTAATCCGTTTGGCCCATGAGATATATAAATGTTGCAGTGTTGTTGTTGTTCTTAACCAGTTGTAGAATTCATTAGAAGTAAATATTGCTCTATGTTGCACTGACGTTGGCCCTCTACTATTGTGATCCTCGTCTACCCTAGTTCTGCCCTGCTGACCAAAGTTTGCAGCGTAGACTTCATTGAAAGTTCACCCACATTAATTTTTCCTAACCTGCAATACTTTTAGCTTGTGCACAAGGGTGGCCTGCAGACCAAAGCTCTGTGTGTGTGTGTGTGTGTGTGTGTGTGTGTGTGTGTGTGTGTGTGTGTGTGTGTGTGTGTGTGTGTGTCTGTGTCTCTGTGTGTGTGTGTATGTGTGTGTGTGTGTGTGTGTGTGTGTGTGTGTGTGTGTGTGTGTGCAAGATGACTTTGTAACAGAATGACGATCTTCATCCATGGTTGTTTGCTAGGGGAATAGTTAAATGTGTTCACAAGGTGAAATAATACATTGATAACTGAAGGTGTTCTAAACTTTAAAAACTCCTACTGTCCAGCATGGGAGGTAATTCATTTTGGGGGCTTAAGTTTGCAGAGGTTGCTTCCCTCTTCTGATTAAAAAAAAAGTTTTCATTATAACACGTATTCGTTTACCAACTCCCTGGTTTTCTAGTAAGTGTAGTTTTATTTCCAAGTTTTATGGTGCAAAATATAGATAACAGTCTACTTTCATGTTAGTCTTCAACCTGGACAGAAATGAGTATTTCTGTTTTCAATAGCAAAGATTTATGTTATAGAGCCTATCATTGATTAGAGACCAAGCACTAAGCGCTTTACAGTCCATGCTCATGTTTACATAATGGACTACCTGGGTAGAGCCGACTGAAGAGGTGCTTGCTGGCACTACATTCAGTCATTTCCTGTATCATTTAGTCACAGACCAGTCACTCGAGGCTCCCCCCCCCCCCCCCCCCCCCCCCCCCCCCCCCCCCCCCCCCCCATTCATCTTTTCAATTTTTGATAGAGTATGCATGATATGTGTACACATTTCATCCATACCATCTGCCAAATGGGCTTCATTTCCGAAAGCTAGTGATAGAATTTTTACATGTGTGCAAGATGGTATGTGCATGTCCACACAGAACCTGGATTTATGGTTTCATTTGAAAGACTTCAGGAAATGGAATCAGAAGCAATGTTAACTCCAAAGGGAGAATACCCCTGTACCTAAATGGCCCTGTGGAGATTCAGACCTGCAACCCCTACATCATCAGGAGTTACATAAGAGTAGTGTTTGTGAGTAGTATATGTGTAGGGTGGATGTAAGTCTTACGTTGTTTTTGACAGGTGGAACTTGTAGAAAAGTTTCTTGTGAAAGAAATCTCCAAAAGAATTCCAGACTTCTGCATGGAGGAGTTTATTCAGACATTAACGTGAGTCTCCTTATAGTTCTCGTTACACACTGGATATGTTTCTCTTGCAATTGTATTTTTTATGAATGGTTTCCCAAGTTGTATATATTTTACATGTGTGACATACTATGTATTCAAAAAGTTATTTTGCTATTACTTGTTTCAAAATGAAGGGATCTTTTATTGAAGTACACTATTATAATACTACCTTCCCCAGTCCCACTGACCTCCCACTCCCAGTGAGTTTGAGATGGCTGCAGTCAGTTTTAAAAAACGAAATGCTAATTGACACGAAAACAAAGTTATATGAAATAACCATCTGTGGCATGTAATACTTATTCAAACATTTGTGTCAGGAACACATTATGTATAAAGAATATGAATGCAAGCAACATTGACATAAACCGGTCACCAAATCTCAGTTGTAGATGAGTGAAATTATATCAAGAAATTATGAAGGGAGAGAAATGTCTCACATTGTTGTTTTGTATTGTAACATGTTATGTTGCATTCCTTTCCTTTGTACTGAATGAACTAGACTAATCTGTTGGTTTTTTTTTAGATTTTTTTTTTTACTGAACAGCAATCTACATGTTATTTTCCATATGGTGTGGATGCTTAGTCATTCACACTTTCACATAATTAGCTGACAACGATTTCATTGATTTTCATTGATTTTTCTTTTCCCTTCCTTCCAGTCTCATTACTTTATCGTTAAAAGATTTTGCGATGTGTTCCTCAGCTTTGTTGAAATTTTAATCATAAATGAAACAAAATTATAAGATAATCTTTTAACAAGTCTTTGCATAGGGATTTCTGTTTATCTCCATCCCTTGTCTTTTCCTCTCCTTTTCTGTAATGTCAGTTTACTTCTTTTTTCTTTTTCTTTTTTTAATTTTGCAACAGGAATGCAGTGTTTGCTTGATCTTTGTTTTGGGTTTGAGGGAGGGAAAGGATGGGGAAGAAGGAAGGAGAGAAAAGGAAGGGGCCTGATTACAGGAAGGGGGAAGGATGTGCGTAAAATGTGAGAAGTAGAAAAACAGACTTTGCAATAATATCCTGGTTTCAGACTAAGAAAAGATGAATTGGACGGTGATGTCTTTGATCTTCTGCTGACCTTCAGTGACTTTGTGGCTTTCAAGGAACTTGTCCTGGACTTCAGAGCGGTCAGTCATTTGTTATAGACATGCATGTGTGTGTGTGTCTATGTGAGCATCCTCACCACATCTCTAGCCATGATGAAATGTTGGTTTTTGTAAGATGAAAGACAGCAGATACTTTTGTCTTTACTATGATCTGCTACCCTCTACTCTCATTTGAAGATGGAATACCATGCAAAAAACAGTGGATTATTTCATTTCTTTCAGTTTTCATTTCAGTTTCATCTTCATTTCAGCTTCATCTAGGGGGCATCACTGCGCATGGACTAGTCTGTATGCATTACACCACATTTGCCAGGTTTAAAGATCACACTGCACAGAATTTACAGCTGATGGGTAAATGAGTCAGTGACTAAGATGAAAGACGTTAAGATGAGAGTCTTATGGCAGATACAATGTAGCAGTTGTCTGACAGTGCATTAGTTCAGCAAGCTGGCTAGACTTTGGGTACCTACCCAACATTGTCTGTTCCACTATCATTATTGTATGCATGTGTTTGTGCATTGTGCACGTGTGTGTATATGGTTGGATAGGGGAGCACTTGCCTTGTGTGTGTGTGTGTGTGTGTGTGTGTGTGTGTGTGTGTGTGTGTGTGTGTGTGTGTGTGGGGTGTGAATGTGTGTGCATGTGTGTGTGATCATATACACGTGCTTGTGTGTATGATCTGTGGCCATGTGTTAATATGTTCCTGCGTGCACACATATATGTACATGTGGTTACATATGTATGTGTATTATGTATGTATACCTGTGTATATGGGCACACATGCACAATGTGCATGTGTGTTATGTGTGTGTGTGTGTGTGTGTGTGTGTGTGTGTGTGTGTGTGTGTGTGTGAAGAAATAAAAAATAACCTGGTCATAAATGACCGTTCATAGTGGAAGATTTCAAATGTAATTTTGTCAGCAAAGAACATGTCCTTAAGTGGAGCATCCCACATGTAATCTGTGAGCAACATGTCCTTAGGTGGAGGATCCCCATCGTAATTTGCTCTGTGAGAACATGTCCTTAAGTGGATGATCCCCCTGTAATTTGCTCTGTGAGGCAACATGTCCTTGAGTAGAGGATCCCCATTGTAATTTGCTCTGTGAGCAACATGTCCTTGAGTGGAGGATCCCCATCGTAATTTGCTCTGTGAACAATATGTCCTTAAGTGGAGGATCCCCATCGTAATTTGCTTTGTGAGCAACATGTCCTTAATTTGAGGATCCCCATTGTAATTTGCTCTGTGGGCAACATGTCCTTAAGTGGAGGATCCCTAAAGTAAATTGGTCTGTGAGCAAAATGTCCTCAGTTGGAGGATCCCATATGCAATTTGTTAACAGCTTGGCGTTTAGTGAAAGATTACAAATGTGCTTTGATCTGTAAAAAACATGTCCTGAAGAACTAACGGCTGATAGAATACAAATATTGCACCAAAAGGAACTGCCTCCTGAGGATAATGAATGCATGGTAGGAAAACAGTGTTTATATGTGAATCTCACGGATGGGCTCATTGTTGTGTGTTTGCAGGACAAAGAAGGGCGGACAGTAGACCTCAGTGATGGCATTAAAGTCATCCCAGTGCACAATGACTTCGGCTTGGAAGGTGTTGGGCTGTCTCTCATGGGCCAGAGTCTCCGTAAACACTAATTTAGATGATTAGATTTCCGTTGGCATTGATCTCCCCTTTCCAGTTCATTTCTTTACAAAAATAGACACTGTTAGAGAAACTGTTACAATAGGTAGGGAAATGCTTCTGACACACACAAAAAAATGTTATCTCACGTTTTTTTTTTTCTCTATTTTTATCAGAAATGTGTCCTAACCATTCAATAAACTTCTCTGTAAATTGTGTGAAATAGTGTCCATATATGTGGAATAGAAATAAAAGTTTCTTTTCTGTGCCCTTTAACTGCTTAGTCTTTTAAGTCCAAATCATTACTGCCAAAACAGTTGTGCGATGCAAGAACCATTTGTTAATTTTTTTCTTTGAATGTGCTTGTCACCCAAAACCTACTGTGGCAGAACTGTTTAAACAAAATATGTGTTTGTGATGATGACCTTTTTTTTAATTGAGGCAGACCACCAAACTCATATATGTAAGAAATGTTTTAACTATTTGGAAATGAATCAGAAATTGATTTCTAGACTTTGTTTACAGTGTAAAATAAAACTCCTAATTTATTCCGTCCATTTTGTGTATGTTCTTATTCATTGCATTTTACAAATGATCTGATTGTGGAAGGTGGTAGCTTGCCCATTGGAAAGAAATTACGCTTTTATCAGAAGTCTTATGTCTGTGTAGTTAATGATGACAATTTGTGTGTGTGTGTGAGTGAGTGAGTGTGTGTGTGTGTGTGTGTGTGTGTGTGTGTGTGTGTGTGATTATTTCTTTTCATATAGCTCTTATTACTATATCCCATCAAACCACTCAAAGGTTTTCTTAGAATTGTCAAATTCATGTGGGAAGAAAGTTCTTCTCCTGAAAAAAAAGGTCAGGGTCACTTCCTTGAAATAGGTTGTTAGCTTAAGAAGAAATAATCAAAACCAGCTCATTGCATGGGTTGCTAAACCATTGACTTCTGTAAGTTTGATAAGACAAGGCTGTTCTGAGAGTGCCAGTCATTCCACTTGATTGCTCACTTTAAAATGAAGTAAAAAAAAAAAAAGAAGAACAGAAAAAATAAAAAAAAGAAGAAATGAATGAAAAACATTCAAATGTGACAAAATAAAATGTAGTATGGGTGAGCAGACTTTGCAGAATGAACAGCTGGTGTTCAGTCTGGACAGTGTGTACAATGTTCTGCACCTGGTCACCAGATAACAATAAGAAAGCTGGCATGTGATAACAAGCAGGAGAAAGGTGAGTTTCTGAACAAAGACAAGAAACAGGTGCTCCAGGTCAGAAAAACCAAGACCAAAGTAGAGAAAGACAAAAAGAAATGATAGGAAAAGGGCAGACTGAAAGAGAGTTACAGGAAAGAGGATGTTACCTGCACAAAACTTCAATAAGACAGGGGCGCGCATTTGCACCAGAAGAGCCCCTGGGATCCACATGGCGAGTGTGTAGTGTGTGTGTGCATGTGTAGTCACCATAGTTACAACTGAAACCGTTGTGCTGTTGTAATATGTAAGTGTACAGTACTTTATGCCTTCTTTGAAAATACTCGTTTGTCAGCATTATGCATCTTAAAACATATATGCAATTACTCACTCAAGAGATCTCTTTCATAAGATGCATCTTGATAAAAGTGTAGTTGGCAGTGTTACATTAATCAAACAACAGGAGTATTGATTTTTATCCATAGTTTACAATAACATGGCTGAAGAAGAGACTGGAAAGGAATATTACCTTGACTAAAGTGTGACAATAGTTATGTTAATACCTTGGTGCCTCAGTAAAGACATTACCAGAAATAAAAATGTTTCTTTGGCTTTTGTCCTATCTCTTTGTGCATGTGAGATATATGCTATGAGTTGTCTGTACAAGATCTTCTATGCATTGACACAGGCATACTATACAGCCGGTCACTGGACAAACAGGCAAACCACCACTTTCCATCCTATCCCTCCTCCACTCCACAACAATACATGACATGCTCCCACCGGTATACACATGCATTCTCTCTCTACCCCCCCTCCACGCATACACACAAATGCACAAAAGCACATGCATGTGGATCATGCAAGACTATTACCTCACCTATCCTCTCCCCAACATGAATAGGGACAAATCCACCAAATGCCTTCACAAGCCAGTTTGGTGTCTACCAGAGTATCTGGGATCCTACTTGGCCTGTATCTGCTGCATCTCGAGTTCTATCTATTATTATATGCTACCCTCAACTCTGTCCCCTCCCCAACCTCATATCTGCACCCTCCCCTTCTCCCTTAAAACAGATGACAACAACAAAAGAAGGAGAAGAAGAGAGAAAGAAGCACAAGGGATGTTAAATGTAAGAAAGTTGTAAGATTCTACACACAGACACAAACAGACATGCACGCAAAATCAGCTCAGTTCAGTTCAGTGGTTTATTTAACGTCTGTTCACCATTGATGATATTAGACGAAAAATAATTTAAAACGTCATCTCTAACTAACAAAGCTTAACCTCAAAGATAAAATATAACAACAATAACTTTTTGAATTAGTGGTAAAAATAAACACGCATCAAAGCAACTTGGCAATTTTAGAATGTGCAATAATGGTAGCAATGTTTTTGATAGAAGGGCCAGACAATATTTGACCGATATCTTGGACGTTGATATCAATA
Source organism: Conus betulinus (assembly GCA_016801955.1). NCBI lineage: Eukaryota > Metazoa > Mollusca > Gastropoda > Neogastropoda > Conidae > Conus > Conus betulinus. Next base: position 188,634 of record JADBJO010003405.1, read on the forward strand.
GAATTTTCTTTATAGATTGGAGTTAAGACAGAACATGCACGCAAAATTAGGTTCGTTAGATATCTAAAAGCCTGACGAGCAAGCAAGTTTGAATATGCATTTGCCCGGTATACTCCATAAGACCCTTGTCACACACACACACACACACACACACACACACACACACCATAATATCATTATTCCAATTGTATGTTGAAAAAAGGAAAACTGCTCACTGGGGCAATATGAATTCAGCTAGACAAAAAGATTATGCAGTCATGAGAAGGTCCCCCCAAAAAATGTAAATTGAGCAGCTATTCTGGATGATGATAAATATAATTCCTGAATGAATTAAGAGATGTCTGAGCTGATGAACCAGTTTATACCAACCCTGAAACATACTTAAAGGAAGAACAAACCACTGTAGATGAAAAGAAAAGCACTGAGACTAATAAAGAAGAAATACAAGGCATACAAGAGACTGAAAAAACTGAAACAAATAGAAGTACCTTTTTAAAATCAAGGTTAGGAACAAACGCAACTGAGGTACAAGAAAGAAAAAAAAAAAGGACAATGAAAAGAAAATTGCTCATGGTTGCAAGAGTAACCCCAAATAGATGTAGAAATATGTTCAGGAGAGAGCAAAGACAACTACTCTAACAGTAATGATAATGATGGAAGATTTGCCCTGACAGATTCCCAAAAGGCTGAGACTTTGAATAATTTTTTCTCTAGTGTTTTAACCTGAGAAAATAAATCTGATGTGGCAAATGTACAATGCTCTTTTTTTTCAAATGGTAATTCAATTCAAATATAACATTTACTCCTGAAGCAGCCAAGTTAAATCCAAATAAAGTTCAAGGGCCAGATAATATTCCTTCAAATATCTCAAAGAATTAAATGATGAATTGTCCATTTCCAAGTGAGTGCTTGCTAACATTTTCATGGTGTGATTCCGGATGACTGCAAGGCAGCTGATGTCATAGTTATCTTCAAAAGAGGAACAAAATCAGACTTTGGAAATTACAGACCACATGACTTGCATAACCATCAAAGTTTCTGTGGAATACAATTTATACGGAGAAGAGAGGGTGGGGTGAGGTTGGGTAACACCGTACCTCAGTGCTGCAATTAAGTGACTGAGTGATTTGATCAGAGACAGAGTCTGCAAGAAGCAGTTTTGCGTCGTACAAATCTTGCACTGGGGAGAAAAAATCGAATTATTTTCACTGTGACTTGCAATTTGTACAGTGTGAGGTAATTGGATACCAAGAACAATAACTCTCTTTCCACTTTCATGTAGCATGCTTCCGAACGTCGTGTGCTGCGCGAAAGAACAAAAAAGATGGGAGAAGAAAATGAAACTAAGGGACGTCTGGCATTAGAAAGAAACTTGCAAAAAGCTTTCAAGCTAGTCCATTCATTTAGCGGAGCTGTTCAAAATACGATTGCAGAATCTTTGCCAATCGTCCAGGGTGTCGCCAATTTAATGGAGCAACATGAGTGTTGTGTGGCTGTTGACTACAGTATGTTGCCTTTTGCCGCAGCGTTTCCTGATCTGAAAGAACGCCTGATATCAAAGATCAAAGATGAGATAGCAGAAAGAGTGGAGAAACTGGAAAATATGATGTAAGAGTTTTTGAATATTTCAGGGAAGGGAGTGTGTGTTTGCCGTCATCCGTAACTCAGTAGATCATTAGAATAAATCTGATGTAAATTTGTGGCTTGACGCTCATGGAAAACTTAAACATGACTGTTTACTGGATGTATATTTGTGTGTGTGTGTGTGTGTTGCACGTACACCTTAACCAAAGGAATCTGGAATAGTTCAGTTAGTAGAGCACCAGATTCACGATCCTGGGGTCGCAAGTTCAGGTCATCATCAGGCCGTTTTGGTACAATACTCCCCTCAGACATGACACTGATTCTGACACCATTTCATTAAAAGTTTTTCCAGTGAGTCTTTAAACCAGGGTCCTACACATGAATGCATGCATGTAAAAATCTTCCATGTACATGATGAAATCAGACGCTGTCATATCTTTTGGAAAACTAAGCCATGTGCAAGAGCAGTAAAGAGATGACACTAACATGAATTTTTATACATATGCAGTGGTGCAAAAGAATCTTCAAGGTTATGAAGTTGGCTACTCTGACATGTGGAAGAAGAAAAAAAACCAATTGGTGTTCTTTAAGAAGGTTTTAGAGCAATGTGTGTGAAGAATCTAGAATGGCTGGGTTTGTATGTCTGTGTAGGCTGCTTCAGTCAATGTGTGTTGTTGAGGATGGGTGTGTGAATGATATTCCCAAAGCAAAAATTAGCATTGTTACTGGCAAGAATAAATTGCTTTATCTTTGCCAGTTTGTTTGTTTACTTTGTTGGTTATTGAATTTGTTTGCCTATCAGTTGCTAATGTCTTTATCGTTTCATGTTCCTTTTTTTTTTAAATGAAGATGGTCCTGCAAATATGTGATATTGATCAGGTCTTTTGCAGGATACTGGATATGTGAATTTTCATTGCTATTGAATTTGGAAGAAGTATACACTGTAAAAACACAAGAAGTGATTGATTGACAAAGTATGATTTCTTTGTTGATCTAACTTTTATCCAAAACCAAAAGCACAATATAAGTATACAACTGTTAGTAATGTCATAACTAGTGTTCACTTTTAATTGAAGAAAAGGAAAACTACAGAAAATATTAGATTATTATATATCAGACATGAGGTGTATGTGTAGCAGAAATGAACACAATAATAGCAGTTCTTTTTGAATACAAATTTGACTGTGATAGGTAACAGACAACTGGGACAACAACAACAAAAAAAAAAAAGGCTGGCAGTTGCAGTGATGTGCTTTCCGCTGAAAGTGCACCGAATTTCACCCAGAGAAATCTGTTGGGGCCATGAAGTTACAGTGCAATGCAAGTTCTAAACAAATTGCATATGAATCCTATCCTGTTTTCAGTCAGTTGTACTCTTTGTAGTGAAGATAGTAGAGCTTGGGCAGGAATAAAACAATTAATTTTATGACAGCGCGGTCCTGAAGGAGAAGCAGGAGATGACCAGCAAGCACTGTGAGACGTCATGGAACTTGGTGCACAAGTACTCTGCTTCCCTGGACTTTGCTCTGTATGTGCCTCATCCTCCACCTGCTTCTCCCTGGCTGACATGATGGAATGGCTGGAGACAGTGAACACGTTGCTGTATCAGCAGTATCTTTTACGTTCTTTTGTACGTCTGCTTTAGAGAAGTGTGCATACATCTCACTGTTTGTGTGTCTCGATGTATGTCTCTGTGTGAGTGTGCATATTTCATTCTTGTGTGGGTATACTTGTGCAGGTTGTTTGTTGTTCTTTGTGTCCGTGTACAGGTTTGTGTGTACATATAACGGTGTACATGTTCTGTGTTTGCCAGTTGTTTGCTTTCTGTATCTTTGAAACTTTTAGATGATTATATGAAATTATTTTTTGAATGATGAAGCATGATTAAAAAAATTTTAATTACAGATACACTATACAGTTGAGATTGTATTAAGATTGTTATACTTACTGGTAAATTCATGTTATATGTATATAAGCCTTTTTTTTTTCAACTTGATGTGAGGGTATGATAAATATACTGTTATAGGTTTCCCAGTCTGCTACATTCAATACCACCCAACCCACCCCCTCCCTCCCCTCCCCACCCCATCCCATCCCCTCAGAATGTATTTTCAGTTATTTGTCAATCCTTTAGGAGATGATTTTTTTTTTTTTACCGGATTGTATCAAGGCTTCATTGACTCTGTGCAGAATACGTTTACAGATTAAGGGGGTTTTTTGCTCATTTTTTAATTAGAAGTACTATATGTTGTTGATGAGAAAAATATGAGCATTACTTGATTGTTTGTGGTGGCTAATTCATGGATTCATGCAAAGCTGGCTAATTCATAGTGCTGATGTTATGTGAAAGAAGGTTTAAATATCAGGGGGGAAAATATGACACAGAGCCCTGGAAGTACATTTGTTAATTTTTCAGTTATATTTTGTTATGGAACAAAACTTCTACATAAGGCTGGTGATGTGCATTCACAAAGAACCTGAGTATGAATCAACAGGTTTTTTTTAAAAATCTGTATTATGTATATCACATCATTATGGCTTTGTATCCTGAGAGCCAGTATGTCTTACATTTACAAGCCTTTACCAGCAATTAGATATTGGAGTCAAGTTCACCTGCTACAGCTAGTGATGAGAGGGGAGGAGGTGATGTCAGATAACCTGGTGCAGAAGTGGACAGATCAAGATGATGTCTTGATTAACACCATCAAAGGTTTGTACCTGTAATGCATTCTGTTAGTTTACTCAAAGTGGTGACCCCATTTGACTGATTGAAGAATAGAGCATGTGAGCAGGACTAGAGACTTCATTAAAAGTGAACTGATCTATCCTTTTTTTTTAAAAGCTGAAATAATTTAATAGAGAAGAGAGAGAGAGAGAGAGAGAGAGAGAGAGAGAGAGAGAGAGAGAGAGAGAAAAGATGTAGGTGTGGGCACTGATATGTGGATATGCATGTTTGTTTTTCTTCTTGCATGTGTGCATAATGTATGCATGTGTCAGTGTGTTGAAAAACACAACCTTCCACCTAATTTGTAATACATGCCACATACACTAGGCTTTTAATAGTACATGATTGAGGACAGAATGGAATATCAAAACCTTTGTGCTCTGCTTTCTTTTCTTTTTTTTTTTCTCTCCAATTTCCTTTGTCCTAAGAATTTATTTGGTAATACCATGATAATGACTTTATGTTTCAGATATCTTGATGAAGGTGGAATTATTTGTTGGTGAAAAGAGATAACGGCATAAACAACCAGGTCTTCAGGGCGGATGATGCCCAATGTCATTCAGTGAAACAGCTATAGGTGGCATCATCACACAGCAATACTGCATGATGGGCCACTCAGCAGTTGGCAGTATGAAACTGTGATCCAGGCCACAGTGAAACTGATCCAGGCCACCATGAAACTGATCCAGGCCACTGTGAAACCGATCCAGGCCACTGTGAAACCATGATCCTGGCCACTGTGAAACTGATCCAGGCCACCATGAAGCTGTGATCCAGGCCACTGTGAAACCAATCCAGGCCACTGTGAAACTGATCCAGGCATTGTGAAACTGATCCAGGCCACCGTGAAACAATGATCCTGGCCACTGTGAAACTGATCCAGGCCACCGTGAAACTGATCCAGGCCATTGTGAAACTGATCCAGGCCACCGTGAAACAATGATCCTGGCCACTGTCAAACTGACCCAGGCCACTGTGAAACTGATCCAGGCCATTGTGAAACTGATCCAGGCCACCGTGAAACAATGATCCTGGCCACTGTCAAACTGTGATCCTGGCCACTGTGAAACTGTTATCCAGGCCACTGTGAAACTGTTATCCAGACCACTGTGAAACAGATCCAGGCCACATTGACATCATGACATTGTTTTAGTGACAGTGTCAGATTGTGTAACACTGGAAAGGTGATGCTGGTGATCACTGCAGTGATGGTTCTCAGCAGAGCATGGTCTCTTGACCTGTGTATTCCAGGTCTGCTGTGTACCATTGTGTCTGCTGGATCACTTCAGACGGATCTGCTCTGGCCAGCCTGCGCCGTTTCAACTGACTGGTTAAATCTGAGGAAAAACAAATGAGGAACTGCCTTGGCTTAAGGCTGTGTCAGGCCAATTGAATAGGCTAGAACACCAAGGCTACAAAATGTTGCTATGCTCTGCATAATTATGGGGGGATTGTCTTCAGTTGTGACAAGCTCCTAGCATAACATTATCAGTCTCCAAAACCCCCCGAAGTCGGAGTGTGGCTGCCCCTGTGGCGGGGTAATCAAAAACGGTCACACACGTAATGTTCTCATCCCCAGCTGATGCATTTGTACCACAGTGTTCAAGTACTTCAGCTGTTTGGATGATCCCCTGAGTCTTTTAGCCAGGGTACGACAACAACAAATGAGGAAAACAAAAGTGAGATTTTTTAATGTAGATAGGCTTATGAATGAAGAGACACTTTATGTAAAACTTGTTTTTTCTTCAGGGGACTGCATTGAGTGACTCCAGTGTTGTCAATGAAAAGAATGTCACTTGACAGATCAGATCAGTGAAATAAATATACTGCAATGAAGTAGATCCAGTCCCAACATTGTTATGATTGGATTCTGTTAAAGAGGTTTTCCCAGGCCTTCACAGTTAATAATGTCTCCTCTTTAGCACTTTTCAAGTTTTTAATCAAGCACTTATCAAACTTCTTTTGAAAAGACTTTCTTCATTCCAGTGAACTGAAACTGAATGGTGTGTCCCTTGATTTGATTTTTATCCCAGAGCTGTTTGAGAAGCTTGTCAGGATTCAGCTACATGACCATGTTGAGAAAAAATGAACTCACAGCTCAGTCTTGGTCCCCTTATTATGCTAATCATCACACTTTAATTTAATTTTTGTCAGATTTTGAATGATCTCTAGATTGCCAGTGACAGTGTTCCATTCTATCTGTATTCCTATCTTGGTGCAGTTTTGGGTACTATTGATCATGGCAGCTTTCACCATCAGCAGGATATTTCAATCCAGTCTCACTGACAAAAACAGTTCTTCAGAGCTGCCAATCCTGTTTTCAATAGAATTCATCCCACTCAGGTTTGTGTCATTCTGCTGTTCTGCTTGACGAACAAAAATTCTCTCTGCACCAGGGAAAAAAATAGGCCATTTCATGATCGCTTAGTTTTTACAGCAGCAGCTGCAGTGGATATTACAGTTTCCACTGAAGTACATGCTGGCACTTCTGTTTTGCTTTATTTGCTACTGCCATCATGTCAAAGACTGAAGCTGATTAGCATTGTCCTGAGCCAAAGAAGAAAACAGTTTAGCAGAAATTTCACTCAGAGCACACAGACAAATAACTGCATATTGTTCAATCCAGTGTTAGTACACATCATGCTCAATGTACAGTCTGCCTCTTGGACTTCAAAATTTCACACACATGTTGTCTGGATGTCCAGCATCATACAATCACTGGAAACAACAGACTGATCTCTGATCTTGCACAGGTCAAGATACCACAAACACACTGCTTGCCCTGAAGTATGAAGAGGAGCTATGCCCCAAGAGAGAATTGACAGTTTCACTGCAGAAATGCAAAAAAGCCACTTCAGCTTCTCTCTAGAGGTAAAGTACTATTCAGAGGGCCCTTGTCATCATAGTTATTACATTGGCTTAGTTAGAGACTGACATGGAAATGAAAAAAAAAAAAAAAAAAACACCCTGCAAAGAGTCAGACAGTGAGTTTTTGAAATGTACAACAAATTATGAAGAAAATAATTGAAAATGTAGATGAAAAGTTTTTTCTTTAGTTTGGGGTGTGATGCTGTATATCAATGATTCTCTGCTATGATCGACTGTCACATATTCCTACTTTTGTGGGGGACTTGTGAGTTGACTCTAAGGCAGTGACAGCCCTGATATGGCCCTTTGCGGTCAGCTGGGCTGTAAGCAACATCACCTTATCTTACTGTGGTTGGAAATTATTCCTTTTGAATCTGACGTGAGGTTGGCAGGTGTGATGATTAGTTCAGGTGTCTCTTGAAACCTAGCTTCTCTCCTGTTTGGTGTTCCTCAGGGTTCTGTGGCTGGTCATCTTTTCCTTTTAAAAGCACAGCCCCCCCCTCTGAAATTCTGCCTTATTTCTAATGCTTGTTTTGAGGATAATATTCAGCTGTATGATTCTGCTGAATTTGAATTTCTCAAGTGCTTTGATTAGCTTGAGAGAGAGAGAGAGAAGCAAAGATATCAACCTCAGGATTGACACAAAGACTTTGATAAGATGACAGCTCTCTGTGTCCCTTCGTGGTCCACTGGATCATAAACAAGTTTTCCTTCATGGACAAAATAAACAACTTATGAACTTAAAACATGAAATAAATGGGTTATGCAACATCAGCTGGTGTTACCTGAAGAGGAAGGGAGAAACGAAGCACATCTTGGGCCCTTGGCACCACACCCACAACATCCTGGCTTTAGACACCAGGTCACATCCTGAACCTCATCAGCCCCCATCCTCTGCTTCAGAACTGTGAGGCACCCCGACTACTCATAATGTGGACTTTTTGGAAAAGCTTGATGACACCTCCCACCCTCCCCATTTTTTCATTTCCTGGTATAGCCAGGATGTGTGTTATACGAGACCTATTGCCATTGCAAAATACAAATGTATTAGTTTTTGTTTGGTTGGTTGTTTTTTTCAAAGTTTGCATGTAGAAATACTGAGGACAAGCTCAAATGTTTTCATTGTGTAATTTAGCTCTAATTTACTTTTTAAATAAATGTATAAAAAGGCTGCCAGTGCCACCGAGACCTTGCTGTGGTGTAACAACTGGAGCAAGCCTGGGGATTTACTATCGAGTCTGCATCGGAAATCTTGTGAACATGCAGTATGTAGATGCTTCTCTGCAAGAGAAATTCTTGCAAAACACAAGATGGCTAAAATGGCCTCTTTTGCAAGTTTTGACTATATTTGAGGGAATATTTTTCTCTCTTTCATTGTCATGTATGCTGACCTATCACAGCAAGAGGCATGTTTTAACCCCCCAAATTATTGGAACTGGGTTGAAGCAAAAGCAGATAAGAACCATAAGCTTGAAAGAGCTCTACTGTTGCTGTTGATAGTTGTCTTCTCATTTTTAGACGGTTAACTGCCCAAAGGGTCACACACATCAGTTTTGGTGCCCAGTGTTTGCACGCTGGGTTTACTTTTAACATTATCAAATTTCATACAGGATGCTGAACCTGTAAAAAATATGCTATACATAAGTTTCAAATGCAACTTTAAAATAGGTGTGGAGTGTACAACTGTAAGCATTTTTTTCTGATCTTTAATGAATTGATAAAACAAACCCATTTTTGCAGTCAGTGCAAATGTTTACTCAATGTTTTTGGTTCAATGCTTATTCATCATTATATTGAATATCCTAGATTACCTGTCCCGAAATGGCACCATTCAAACCAGCAGCAACGGAGGTGCTTCATTGTTTGAGATGTCTTCACTTTCTCAGACTTTAATTAGTTTCATCCTTTTCAATTACCGATTACTTCTTTTCTCACAAGCAGTTTCTTCTTTTGACAAACACAAATTATATTGTGTCCTGTCCCTTGGGGGAGGCTGGAGACTCTTTCATTAACAAATCGTTCCCTCCCGTTTGCAAGTTCTGGCCTAGTGAATTCCTTTTTTCTGTCACTCTTTTTTTTTTTTTTTTTTTTTTTTTTTTTTGTCTTTTTTTTTTACTTCCTACAGCATTTTCTGTTTTCGCCATTCCATTGTCTTTTACACTTCTTGTTACAACATAAAACATGCCAGTGCCAGCTTTTTTGTTGTAATCTGGTGAGTAAGTGGTGAAAAGTCTGCACACTGTCCAAGGTGGACTACTATCTGTGGATTCTGCAATATCTGTATGCCCTTATGGTTTAAAAGTTTTTGTGTTATTTAAATGTTGCGTTATTTCTTTCTTTCATTTTTAAGCTGTATAAGTGTATTCAAAAACTCCAGCTGAATAGCAACCCTCCTGGCACAACCTTGTTTTATCCAGTTCTGTTCAATTCACATTGTTAACAGCCCAGCTGACTGGAAAGGACTAGTCTTGTCCACCACAAGGATGCTAATAATTTAGCATACATGTATTGTTTATGTCAGGATTTTTTTTCCCCTAAGATGTAGTCTTTTCTCGGGGATCTGACCTTTTCAAGATCTTCTTCTCCCATATGATTTGACCGCCTGTAACAGCCCTGAAAGGGCCCAGTGTGGTCAGCTGGACTATCACAATGAAAAAAACTAGACAGTGTGTCCCTCCCTGCCTGCAGTAAACATAGTGACGCCCAGTTGCAGGTTGTTGCTGCCTAGACAGTCACGCTAGTCTACGAGGAGTCTGTACGAGTTATGTTACGGGGAAGTTCCCTCCCAGAATCCAATGCAGTTTTCAGCTTTCATGTGAATAAGTCTAGCTTGCTTTCAGGGATGTGGGTGGTTCAGCACCAAAAGGCAGCAACATCGCAATAGCACATATCCATCTGAAGAAGACAGTGGCTCGCTTGCTTGTGTCTCTGTATGTGTATGTGGTTGTAATTAACAAACACTTGTTACATGACGTTTTCTCACCCGTCACGTTTTCTCATGTGGTGAGAAAATGTGACGAACATTTTCTCACTCCAAATCTCTCTTTTTTCTCATTCTCTCTCTCTCACTTGTTGAATTCGATGTGATTCTGAGTTTGAGCGTGCATATGTTTAGGTGAGCACTCATGCGCACAGGTGTGTGTGTGTCTGTTTGTGTATGTGTGTGACTGCGTATGTATGGGAGAGAAAGAGAGAGAGAGAGAACACAAGGAGTGAGAAAACTTGATGGGTGAGAAAATGTGATGCCACCTGACACGTTTTCTCACTGGTGAGAAAACGTGAGAAGTGAGAAAAATGTGATGATATACTCATCACATTTTCTCACCTGGTGATGGGCGAGAAAATGTGATGGCACAAACAATGATGTCTCCACTGGAACTGAATGAATCAGTAACTGACACACCTTTCAACAACTTAATATTTAGCTTGTTTGTTCCCTTGTACATTTGGACTTGGTTTCCTTGCTTTCCACAGACAGAAAGCCCACACCTCAGTATTATTGTATTTAAAACGTGAGAAGGTATGCAATGGTGCTAAAATAGTGGACAGATTTTGTCCTAGATTTTGAAATAGCAGACACTGATTGATGACGGGTCTTCAGAAAAGCAAGAACATGATTATGTAAAAGACAATGAGACAAACGGTTTCAAACAGAAAGTGATTGTAATGCTGTGGTTATGGGATGGGTGTTCATCCAGTGTACTGAAAGTTTATTATATTCAGAACAATGAAAACAAATTAGAAAAAAAAAATGGTTGTTTCTGGCCATTTATGGAAGACAAACACACATGTAACTGTAAAATATTGTAGAATTACATCATAAAGCAATATTTAGAAATGCAACATTACAGTATAATGAGGGAAAGAAATGGATTAATTAAAGTCAAGGAACTATTTCATAAGATGAAGATAGTAAAAATGAATGCTGAGGGCAGGGGATGGAGGTTTAGTTCAGACTAGTTTGATTAACAGAATAGTACATTTTAGATGATTGCAAATATATGTATCACAGTGAGTGTAAATATGTTTGTATGTATATCACAGATATCCTGTAAGTATTGGAACAAAAGGGACAGCTGGAAATAAGAGTTAAAGAAACACAAAGAAAAAGATCAACAGTTGACATAAAAAAGAGAAAGTATTATGAATTGATTGCATTTGGTCAAATCCCTTGAGCATATTCTTGTCCAAAATTATAAAACAAGAATGATTAGTATCTTTTTATAGTGGGGGATTGCGGCATACATTGAAGAGACGATCATATTTGAATAACAACAATAAAAGTACCAAATAACTCTTGAGTTATTACTACTTTCATATGTAAAAATTTAAAGAACAGGATTTACGAACAAGGAACTCAGAGCGACATCAAAAGTGCTTAAAAACTGTTAAGACCTTCATGCAGTGCACAATCCATGAAAATGAGCAGGAAACGAAATTTCCCAAGAGTGGAGAATTCTTGGGGAAAAGTTTCTTTCCAAACTGACTCAATTCAAGTCAGTTGCTCAGACCTATCAACCAGAAGATTTTTTTTCTCCCTTGATTGCAACAAGTGTGGTCATCAGACAGAGACTGCCGTACCCTGATAATGGGGTGGGTGGGAAGATCAGGCACCCAAGTATCACTGTCTGTTGTACCTGATTTCACCAGGACAGTTGACTGTGGTGAATCAGTTAAATACCTCAAGACTGAACACAAAGCATCCACTGATCTGTTTTCCCACAAGTGAAAAAATCAAAACTGAGGCCCAAAAGATGGAACACAAAAACAGACATTCCTTGCAAGACAAAACAAATGTCCGATTCTGTTGGAGAGGAACCTTTGTGCTGATTGCCCCAACATTCCAGAAAGAGATTCACAGGAAGGTAAATGCATCGCTAAGAATATGAAGAACAAATCCCGTACCTCTGGGAGTGAAAAGGCAACAGCCACACATGCATACTGAGTATAATTCCAATTTGCCAGCTGCAAAAAGTCGTCGAGAAGCAAACCTGGGACAATTGTTGCTATCCTCAATCAATCATGTCAATGGATATTGGTGCTTCTTACTCCCTGCACCTTGTCATCAATTATACCGTGATCAGCATCTAAGAACTAAATATATTTCTGTAACTTATGGTTTAGTAAGTGCTGGATTATGGGAAAAAAAAAAAGCACACACACATACAATAGATTGTTTTTAACAACATAAAAAAAATGTTTTTAACATTATGTGAATTATATATATGTAAAGTTCTGTCATATGGCTAAGCAAACGTGAACTATTAAAACATACACAAAAATTCTTTTCACAGTATTAGGTAAATCATACATGTAGTTTGGCAAGTATGGACCAATAAAATTACTCGTCTTATAAGTGATAGAAAATAAAACATTAAGCAGAACAATACACTTACGTTAGATACAAAAGCCACTTACATAATGCATAAATTGCTTACATATGTTTCCCATACATGCAAAACGGCCACATAAAGTATGAATTGGTTAAATACTAATTACACATATTCGCCACACAGACATGAAAAACCCAATAATAATTTCATATGAGATTAAGTAGATGAATACATGACTCCAAAAACGCAGATCACTAGAGCAAAAAATAAGAAAAAAAAGTGAAAACAAACAAATCCAAATAACGGATCAAACAGTGTTTGGGGGGGGGGGGGGAGTTAAGGGTTCAAATTCCACAATGGCCCTCATATACTGCAGCTGGGGGACGTACAGTAATGAATGTAATATTACTGAACAGGAGATAAAGAGACTGATGTCCTATAAATACCAATGTCAATAAACAACGAAACAAAAACCAAATCATATGTTTGATGTGGTAAAGTGTAATATTACTGAACAGGAGATAAAGAGACTGATGTCCTATAAATATCAATGTCAACAAACAACGAAACAAAAAACCTATCATATGTTTGATGTGGTAAAGTGTAATATTACTGAACAGGAGATAAAGAGACTGATGTCCTATAAATACCAATGTCAACAAACAGCGAAACAAAAAACCAAAATCGTATGTTTGATGTGGTAAAGTGTAATATTACTAAACAGGAGATAAAGAGACTGATGTCCTTTAATCATGTGTTTGATGTGGTAAAGTGTAATATTACTAAACAGGAGATTACTGTCCTTTAAATACCAATGTCACAAACCACGAAACAAAAACCAAATCATTAGTTCCATGGTTACTAAACAGGAGATGAGAGGACTGATGTCCCTTTAAAGACCAATGTCAACAAACCACGAAACAAAAACCAAATCATATGCTTGATGTAGTAAAGTGTAATGTTACTAAACAGGAGATGAGAGACTGATGTCCTATAAATACCAAAGTCAATAAACAGTAAAACAAAAACCAAATCATAAGTTAGGTTTAGTTAAGAGAACATTTGTTTATGTAATGAAGAATGTATTCCCAAAACTTTACCATCATTTATGAAGATCTGGTCAGAAATTGCTATGGGAAAAGGTCTTTCTTTCAATGTTACCTACGTAAAAGATCCCCTTTCCTACAACATATTGTACAAGACTAGAAACTCACTATCTCCTGACATAAATGGCAATGGTATGCTGGAATATCTTATGAAATTTTAAGTTTGTTTTAAAAAAATACAAAAAAGCGAAAATCAGTAACAGCATAACAGACATCCAATAAGAAGCTAGGCACTACCTGGGACATACATGGTCAGCAAATCTATTTGTTAAAGCACGATCCCTTCAACCCATATTGCTATTACTACCACTGTTACACCTTTTGCAATGCCTTTCTATATAAGTGCACTTAAGAATGAAGCTTTCATTCATTGCTGTACACAGCCTAACAACCCATCTTTGGTATCCACTTAAATATCACTGAAACTTGTGCCTTCTACCTTACAAACTTCCCAAATCAGCCTAGGTTACACAAAAATTCCATTCCACTTTCTGGGGAAAAAAAAAACAACAAAATACAGTGGGCAAAGGGAAGGGGTGAGAGGGAGAGGATTTGGCTTTTGACTTGACTAACAAAATTTTGAAACTTATTTGTAAATGGCTCACATTCATGGAATACTAGACTGTGGTTGTATTTTGGCCATCTTTTGACAATCTTCTAAGAAAACAACACCTACACTTCAACAAGGGTATTCTTTTCAATTTCTAGATTTGCTCATCATATTAGAGATTCTGCAATCAATTCTCAAAATATTGTAAACTTCTGGGAAAAAGAAAATGGGAAGGCCGATAGCTCGACAATATTTCATTTTTGGACCACTGTTGCCTTGTTTCAGTCAGCATAGAGATACTTGAACTGGGCCCCTTCCTGGTATGCAGAGCACAGCTTCAGCAGCGTCTCCTCCATCCGGCTTGCTTTATCAGGATCCTGGTATTTCTCCCGCCACTGTTTCTGAAGACTTCGGCTCCTGGTGGGTCTGGCAGTGTCTGGTGATGAGGATAGACTGGCCACAAGCAGTCCTTTCTTCTTCCCTCGTTTATAGTCATCCTGTTCACAGGAACAAAACTTCAATCATAAGTTTCCCAATAAGAAAAAAACAAAGACTTCTTTAAGTCTGTTCATTATCTTTTCGTTGTCTATCTTTCGGGTTGTTCTTACAATTCCTGACTCTTGAGTTACAATAATGGGGGATTGGTTTGACTCACGGGAAAAGTGTGTGTCAGACTGTTCTGTATCGTGGACACAGAGAAACCAGTCGTTTTTTTTCCCTGATGGATGCGGCTTAAAAATTCTTTCCCTCACTAATGCAGAATTTTAAATACAATGTAAAAGCCTGTTGTTGTGTATTGATGCAAAGAATAAAACATGAACTTTGCTCTCAGTATGCTCTGAACAGAGCTGCCAAGGTGTCAAAAGCTCAAAGTCTAGTGTTTGACATTTAAAGAGTAGCGTTCCAAATTCAAGCATAGCATTCATATGCAATGCTGCAAGTCAGACTCTACAGCACTTTCAGTTGCTCTTCACTTTGCACATGACATTATGGTCGACTAGGATGATGGAAATCTTTTTAGTTTTCTCCTGCTTTTTGATGTCCGAAAAACTAAAATGGCTGATAACAACAAATCAATAGATTAGGCAGCAAAATCATAATTACCCTTTTGCAATTTTTCTCTTAAGTTTTCATCCTCTCCTTACTGAACTTGGATGTTAATGGGTCAGTCATTATTATTAGTATTATTATATTGGGTATTTATATAGCGCCTATCCTCGGTCACAGACCAAGCTCTAAGCGCTTCACAATAAAACACACTACCTCACTCACTCAACGGGCTGCCTACCCAGGTAGGGCCAGCCGAAGAGCAGCCTACTGGTGCTCATTCAGTCGTTTCCCATACCATTCACTCATTTTCATTTATCTCATTTATTCCTCCAGTTTCTCACATAGGAAGCATGCGATGTGTATACGTGTCCTCCATTTCCACCGAGTACACGATGGCACATGATAACAGTAAGTGACAATTTTTTGTGCTTGGTAAGAAATACCAGGCAGCTATCTTCAATCCACATCAATTGTCTTGTTCCGTTCAAGCCACCGGTGAACCCTTGAAGCATGTGTGTGTGTGTGTGTGTGTGCTTTTACAAAGTTTTTGTTTTCTGGCAATGCATTTCATCACAAAGTGAAGCATCATTGCACTGTCAATGAAATCGTAGCACACTATACTGAAAGTGTTGCACTTGACAGCTCTGGATAAAATACCTTTGAGCTAATATCGAAATGCTGTAATAATGTAAAAAAAAAAAAAAAAAAAAATGTAAGTTTGACTGACACAAAAATGTCTCGCTTTCTTTATTCTAAGCGTTTTTATGTAAAAAATACCACATGTCTTATGAAAATATTTTTTCTATGAGCTAGGACTGAAAATTATACATAATACCATATGTGTTATGAAAGCATTTTTTTTTTCTGTTAGCTAGGACTGAAAACTAAGTGTAAACCATGACTGCATCCATAGAATGGTAAAAGGGAAAATGAGAGATAGACTGCTGGCTTTAACATTTTAAGACTGATGGCTGAATCCACAGGCACAGCTTCCATGCTCACATATATACACAACACACTGAGAAATGTTAAAACAATGAAACTTAAAGAGACATGAGACCAATGTAGTAAATGGATCATGTTTTCATTCAGTGCATTTTCTCTCTTCCAAGTTACCACACAGAATGTGCACTTAAACTTCTGGGGATTTTTTTTTTTTTTTTAATCCACGCTTTTCAGTTTGTTTTTTTATACATCGAAAGCAGATGACAACTTTTTTCCCAGTCATTATGGAATGCCGAGTCAATTTTTTTTTTTAAAGTGTGGAGCAGAACAGTAAGGAAAAAAAAAAATGGTGTGCTTCAAATTCATCTGGGTGTGTTTTACCTTCACAGCCATGTCGGAGGGGTCCTCTCTGAATGTCAGGTAGGTGTCAGGCATTTTCTCCAAACAGATCATCTCCGTACGCAACTGGTGAGCTCGATTTCCACGCGGGGAGATGGAGGGAGGTGGAGGCATTTTCCTCATCAGCATGAACCTCCGTCTCTCTGCTGCCTTCTGTTGTGTTTCTCCAGCCTCTCCCCCACCCTGAAGTGAAGCCACATACCACGCACCTGAATGACTGATAGCGCTGATCACTACTGTACTGCGTAATATCTTTGATCATGAAAACATGCAAATTGTAAAGATTCACTCATCATTGATTACTAGTTTTCAAATGAAAAACTGAATATGCAAGAGGAGATACAAGTAGTTGAACACACACACACACACACAAAAAATGAAGAGTGAACTTCTGTATTGGTTTTCAGACTTGATGACAATGTTCGTGGAGTGCATATGCACTTATGTCTTTGCCATTCTCCGAATTCTTGAGACCCCTATTTGATACCATCAAATTCAACTCCTTTTGTTTTTCTTCTTACAATGAAAGTACACAAATTTTACAATATCAAAAGACCTTATTGGACAAATGAAATATAACCATCACCAGTAATACATGATACAGTTTACTATACATGATTTTATAATGACACAAAGGGTATTTTCGAATACATTCAACAATACCTGTTATATTTGTTACACAGCTGGTGCTGATAATACTAAAGATGTAAGGAACATTTGTCTTTATTACATTTTAACAGCAGGAAGCATAGCAGCAAGTATTGGCATTTACATAGTTAATAATTATAACAGGTAAAAAAAACTGGTAACTATATGTTCTCCACAATGGATCATTTGAAAGAATCCCACTTTAACTGCATCTATTTATCAAAAGTTGTGAATGTAAGCACATCCTCAAATACATGTATGAATACAAATTTTAGCTGTGTATACATTGTATGTGCATGTGATCTCTGTGTGTGTGTGTGTGTGTGTGTGGGTGTGTGTGTGTGTGTGTGTGTGTGTGTGTGTGTGTGTGTGTGTGTGTCTGTGTGTGTGTCTGTGCGCGCGTGTGAATCTTGGTCAGTATAACCATGAGTTAATCTGACAATAAATTGGTTTCAGTCGGGTAGTGTGCATCTGGCAGAGAGTTGAACGTCGACAGAACCTTTAAAAGTCCTTAAAGACTGGACCTTGCATGCACAGTCTAAACTGGGAGGGAAATCATTTCATGTAGTTCACAACCCATCTGAACCACAGGGAACTACATTATGCAGATAACATACAAAACTGATTCCCTGGGAGACGAACCAAAGACAAAGGAAAAATATCCCCAGAAGCGAGTCTAACAAGCCTTACAGCGGAGGATCTCTGTTGGGGAGATAAACTGCACAATTAGGAAAAAAAAAAAAAAAAACACCAACACCATTAGACCCCGGTTCGGCATGCCCTGTGTGCAGTGAATGTAACAAACAGTCTTGAAATGTGTGCCAACAGAAATGTCTGACTTTCCTCCAAGAAAATGCAATGAACAGAGCAAGGACATGGGCCACATTGTTTTCTCTTGGTCAGCAAGTTCGGGTCAGTTTTGCTTTCCACAGGCCAGGTCGGAGCTGGTTTTCTTTCTGGAGTCAACATCTAGGCAGACTCCAACCACCACCCTGTCCTTTGGATAAACTTTATACCAAGGTCCCATTGAAAAACAATCTCATTTCACTCTTTGTAGGGGGTGGGTAACTTTGTAGCAACAGATGGATAACACAAAAAGAAACTCAAAAGCATGCATACTGCTGCAATGTTCAAACAGTCCAGAGGACAGAATGCAGTTACCTCAATGTGGCAGTAAAAAAAAGTTACATATGCAAAAAAATCTTGCTAATGAACCTTGAAAGTTATAGCTGAGGAACAAATAAGACGAAGAATGAACACAGCAGTGAGTATGACACAAATGTTTAAACCTTCCTCTGATGGACAGGTTCTACATCATATTCATGTTTACATGCACTTGAAAATACACACATCACAAGAAATTCAAGCCATCTGTCCATACATGCACATACTGATGTATGCACAGAGTATATTATGCTTGCATGTATTTGTGTGCGCATACAAATCAAGTAATACATTCAGCCCTCTCTAATCCTGCAACCCCTGCCCACTGATCCACACAACCCTAGCTTTCCCCCAAACACCCGCATCCCCCCCCCCCCACTGCCGCCTCCCTCCCCCCTCCATGTCTTACAGAGCTTCGTGCTCTCTCCTCTTCTGGCAGACATTGGGCCAGCTGGGAAACATGGTGTTGCCCCTCACCAGGGGGCGTCGCTTGGCGACCGGCAGTAGCGCCACCTCGGTGACACGGGCGAAGATGCCATGACCATCGGTGCAGTGGAAGTAGCGTTTGCCCTGGTACACCCCGTCATGGCCCTCTGGGACTGCAGACATCACAGCAGGTCACTGTGTGCTTGTCGTTTTCTTTCTGTGTGTTTCTGTACTGGTGGATTTTTTCTCCACAAGATATGTTGTTTTCTCCACATGATATGTTGTTTTCTCTGAATGATATGTTGTTTTCTCTGAATGATACGTTTGTTTTCTCTGAATGATATGTTGTTTTCTCCAAATGATAAGTTTTTTTCTCCACATGATACGTCTCCACATGATATGTTGTTTTCTCCACATGACATGCTGCTAGCAAGAGCATATGATGCTGACTTGCTAACTGCCTGTGTCATGTAATACTGAATGCCTCTAAGACAGGCAATGGAATAAAAACCACTGATCTGGCAGACGTAATTTGAGTGACAATAACATCAGTTATGGGTATAACCAATACTGCAGGATCGGAATGAATGCAATGTTTAGGGCTTTACATTGCACAAACGCCCACACACACACACACACACACACACACACACACACACACACACACTTCACCAAGAGTGGTTAAACAATTAGGCACTGCCTTTCACAAATGTTTACAATACACACAAAAATGTATGTGCATGCATACATATACAATCACATACATACACAAGCAAGCAATCACAATAATACACAAACATACATGTGTGCCCATATGTGTGCACATACACATATACACAGATACATACACACATACTCTGAAATTAGAGCAGCGCAATGGCTACAGCATTTATCATCATGGTTGTACACAACCTGCACACACACACACACACACACAGAGGCACATTCCTGTACACATACAAACTTGCACAAACACATTCATGGAGACCCATGCAAAACCATGTATGGCTTTATCTAACACACACACACACACACACACACACACACACACACACACACACACAACACACGCACACACACAAAAATGCTTTCATACTCTTTACTGCACACTAAGAAGAACGGTGCAACAATGTAGGCATTATGTTGTACAAACCTCTCAAACACACACGTGAGCAAATTTTACACACACGCCCATGTTGCACATCCACTTACACAAACAGAAGCATACAAGGGACATGCACACACATACAAAAGCTTTTCCACACCTACCAACAAGCACACATGACACATGCAGAAGCACAGACACGTACATGGAAACGCACACACACACTTGCACCCAGTTGCAGTGATCACTTACATGTGTACATGCACATGCATATATACAAATAGCACATGCATTTACTTGGACACACACACACACACACACACACACACACACACACACACACACACACACTCACACACACTCACACACACACAATATAAGTATCATGCCTGCACATACTGCAGCAGCACATGACCTAAAACAAACTCTTTCTCTCTCTCTCTCTCTCTCTCTCTCTCTCTCTCTCTCTCTCTCTCCACACACACACACACACATCTATCTTTCTATCCATGAACACACACACACACAAACACACACACACACACACACACCAGATCAACACAGACAGAGAAATGAATATAGATGGATGGACAGACAGACATATAAAATCACCAATAATAAAGAGAGATAGATTGATTAGGCTGATAACTGGATAAAGATACAGACAAACGAACAGATTTATCAATTCATTAGCAGTCTCAAAAGATATTTTGCATGAAGGGCAAGGGTGAGGTGTGTGTGTGTGTGTGTGGGAGGGGGGGGGGGGTGACCTGAACTGACAAAATCAGCATTGGAGTCTTCAAAAGTTTTATAGAAACAGAGGAGGGGATTAGTCACTCATTTCTATAGTGAGTGGGTGTGTCTCCAAATGGTTGTTGATATGGAGGGGGGGGGGGGGGGGGGGGGGGGGGGGGGGGGGGGGTTCAGAATGCAGTTTTGAGAATGCGTTGTGGTGTGGGTATATGAATTTCCTTTGTCCACATATACCAAGGGGGTATTCTCTTCCAAATTTCTGTGAAAGATGGGAGGAAGGACACACTATAACATGCCATCAATATTTTTTTGGCTTCAAATACTGTGGGAGGCAGAAAACTATCTAACCCCCCCCACCCCCACCCCACCCACCCACTACATATAGATGACCTGGCAAAGACCTAACCACTATATTCAGATGACTTCTTATGACTAGCAGGAAGCCAGTAATACAAGCAATTACCAGCATTGATTGTCTGGATGGAGCCATACAGAAATACAAAGAAAAGGATTGCACAATTCTACACCTGAACATTCAGTTTCAGAAACTGCTCAAGTCACAATATTCACTTGGAACATAGCCTGGGCACACGCTCTGGCAGGTAATAAGCATATCGCATACAATACAATTTGTGCCTGGATCAAAACTGTATATGGGCTGCGTTGCAGGTGAGCTGCGCAATTTCAAACATCAATAAAAAATCTTTACTTTACGTTCATGCAGCATCCACCTGCTAAAAACAAACAAACAAACAAACACCGTATATGAACAGTTCTTGCCAGTGATGTATTCACCAAAATGTTGCATACTGTCTAACTTCATGGACATAACAGATTTCTTTGCATATAAAATGCCCCACCGCTCTCCCGGAGGATAGCGTATCACCACAGCACATCATATGTACTTCTCCTTCCCCCCCCCCCCCCCCCCCCCCCCCACCCCCACCAGTGTGTGCATATTTCGCTTTCCTATCAAAATGGATTTTCACCACAGAATTCTGTCAGAAACAACTTTCTCGTTGCCATGGTTTCTTCTATGTGGGCATGGTGCAGCAGGCCGGCCTTGGACGCCACAGTAGCAGAAGCCCAGTTATGGGTAATATAATGGAAGTTTTCAGTAGTATGAACCTAGCAGCGTTTCAACAAATGAATCCTCAGGTCCTTATTTTCTTAAACTAACCAGAAAAGGACTTATGGTTAACAAACATCTTTATCTGAACATACACAAACACCTACTCTTACAAGACAGGAGCTAAGTCACAAGTGATTTGACTGACATTTTGTGAATATGATCCAAACTCGGTAGGTTTTGTGAATATTAAAATGAATTGAAATATGTAAACATCAGTCATTTGGTTAAAAATTTGAAAACATGATGGGAAGGAAGAGAAGAAATTGAAAACTTAACAAAAACGGCAGTCTACAAAGCTTTTGATGGAGCAGTGGTCGGCACTGTGGTGGTACATGATATCTGAGAAATGGATGTTTTGGAATTTGTCCTAGAGGATTAACCAAGTCTTTCTACACTGACAATTGTCACCACCCACACTCCCCTTCCCAGATCAAAATACAATCTGTAAAACATTGCTCACAGCAATGAGATTGTCACATCCCTACAACGCAATGTCACCTTACTTGTTTTCAGTACAGGATGTTTTTTCCCCATTTTCTTCCACAGACGTTGTAGACTAGCAACTCTAACCTTTTTGTTTTCTTGTTTTAAATGCCCGATGCCAGACAAGGTTTCTCTTTTTTGCCTTTCTTTTTTGTAACCAACCTCTGATTCAGAAATAGTTTGGGGCTGCTTCGCTGAGGCCATTTTACTGCACATGTGAAGACACTTCCACTACCAGAATCACATGATCACCATTCCCATGAGTCCCAGTCGTGGGCAAAAACACTTCAGGTGAACCATTACAACCTGAAATGACATTGTAGATTTAGCGGGCAGCAATTGGTGGTTTCCCAATAGTACCATACATAATCTGGGAGTTTAAAACTCAGAAACTACTGTCAAACTGGATAACTAGGCAAGTCTGTCTGAACACAGAACCTTGTTTTGATATTTCATCAGAAAAACTAGTACTACGACACTCTGCAAGGTTTCATGGAAATGGGGTGATGCCACCCACACTGTACAAGATGCAAACAACTGATCCCAAAACTCTCTCACCTCTCAGTGAATGCATTCTCCATTGGGCCACTTTTCAACATGTATTTGTAGAAAACATCCATTAGGTTCTTACCGCTCTCATCTAGTCTGATTCCCACGCGCAAAACAGGTGCCATAACACTGTCGTCAACAAAGTCCACAAACTTCACAGATCCTGCAAGACACCATAGCATAAAATATCAACATATACACAGCTTGTACACATGCAACATATTAAAACCACTGCTAATTTTTTTTTTTAAAAACCTGAAACATACCCAAACTCCCATCACTTAATACTTGATTCCCCAAACAATTAAACATCAATAACTGTAAAACAGATACATAAATGAAATTAACAGAAACCATTAAACACAGAGAACTAGCACACAGAATCAATGACATCATTTCACTCCAACTTTGTCCCACACACATTAAATGCAGTAAATTAAGGTTTTGAAAAGATTTGTGGCTGTCAAGATTTTCTTATTGTTCACACAGACAAACTTGAATAATCCTGGAGTTTATTACAAGAAAAAAAAACTGGCAGAGTATTATTTATTGTTAAATTCAGAAATCACGAATAAAGACTAGACCCTATTGGCTCATAAAAATATGAAATGGACAGTTTGTGGCCATTCTACTGCTTAAAATCTCACTACCTGGTTGGCATAGCTGCACTTGCCATAAGAGAAAACAAAAAAAAAGGTGAAGACTTTCTAGAACAGGAATAGGTAAATGGGCCAGAAAGGCAGACAACAACAACAACAATTACAAAAGAAGTTAAAGAGGCAGAATAAGAGAGAGTGATAAACAGAGAACGCTTCTAACCCACAATTTCCAGGTGAAAATACAGTCTAATCTGAAAGATCCACCTGTGTGTCCCTAAGCGAACAGAGAAAAAAGGGTAAAAGACTTTCTGAAACAAAGATAGACTATTTATCTAATAAGAGGGAAAAAATGCAGCCAAGGCAAAGAGAACAATAATTATCACTATCATTATTATCATACTATTACATACATTATTTTCAGTTGAGACCAAGCTCTAACCACTCTACAATCCATCGTCACATTTACACGATGGGCTGCGCACCTAAGTAAAGCTGACCGAAGAACTGCCTGTTTGCATCAATCATTCCTTTCCCATGTCGTTTAGTCACTCAGACTTTTGCTCATTCCTTTGATATGTACAGAGGATGCATGCTATATGTGCATGCTATGGAAAAAGGGAAAATCACTGCAGCACAGCGTAGTACCTGTCTTTCCCTGCACCGTGACCCTGTCCCCAACCGACAGCATGATCTGATGGCGCTGAACCTTGCCCAGGTGTGCCTGACGGCCAGGCTTCCCTCCTCTTTGGCCTGGGCCAGGTAGCTGTTCTCAACACACCTTGCTCCAGAACCGCTGACAGGGCCCACAGTAGCAGATGTCTCCAGGATCCATCTGCAAGATGAGGCAGGCAGTTCACAGAGACACAGTGCAGGTGAACATGAACACATGCATGTGATACACATCACGATGGGAAGGATACATCGTGCATGCCAACTACTCTTCATGGTTGTGCCATTGTTGGTATTCACAGCTGGAGATTCTCAGGAAGCCAGTGCAGCTCCCTCTAGAGACTCTTTGCATGGTCAAATTTGCATTTTCTGAGGACTATGCACACAGCATGATTCTGAGCCCTCTGTAATTTGTCCAGCAACATGTTTGGAAGACCAACTAACAAAGAATTGCAATAGTCCAGTCTGGACAAAACAAATGCTGACATGAGCTTTTTGGTCACATTGATGGTAAGAAAAGGACAGATTTGACTGATTCTGCAGAGCTCAAAATATCACATCATCACATCTTTTAATTATCTTGACATTTTTTTCCTGTGAATCCCAGAGTTCAGACAAGAGAATCGCAAAGGATTTCAGCTACAACTTGATACAACTGGGGAATTGCCAGTTCTGCCTATTTAAGAACTTCTTTGCAAGTGAGATGAGAAGCCTCTTTTGATGTTGGCAGCTTTGTTGTGGCAAAAGTAAGGTGTGAAAGGAAGCTAGCAATGTTGGTAATCAGCCAAACTTCTCTGCATTTAAGTTTTCAGAGCTGAAGAATTCTTTAAACAAGAAACTCACATTGAGCTGAAAAATAGATTAGGATTACATTCTAATTTTAGGAAGTAGTATCACACACACATACACACACGCGCATACACACTCACACACACACACGCATACACACACACACACACACACACACACACACACACACACACACACACACACACACACACAGAGTAGCTTCTGTTTTCCCTTTTGTCAAAAAATATTTTCATATAAAATGTCATTTGTTTGAAATTGTGTTGTTGGATAAAGTCCCCATATCTTGTAGAAGCATAATTTCATACATTCTCCAGTCAGTTTGTTTCTCTGTTTGTTTGATTGGTCTGTGTGTGTGTGTGTGTGTGTGTGTGTGTGTGTGTGTGTGTGTGTGTGTGTGTGTGTGTGTGCATGTGTACATATGTGCGTGTGTGTGTGTGCATGCATGCATGCATGTGTGCATGTGTGTGTGTGTGTGTGTGTGTGTGTGTGTGTGTGTGTGTGTGTGTGTGTGTGTGTGAATGTGTTTGTGTGCAGGTGAATAGAAAACAACTGTTGGCAATTCTTTTAAAACCAGGAACGAAACAGTAAAAGAATACTCTGAATTGCTGAATTTGACATTTATACAAGATCATGCCTATGAACAGCACCAAAAAAAAAAAAAAAAAAAAACAGGACAAATGAAAAAACAAATCAACTGGAAAATAAATCAGGTCATGCTGCATAGAGTCTATTTCACCACAGTAGCTGTATCAGGGTTGTCACAAATGAAGAAAATTATGATACCAACTTCCAACACCAGAAGACAAATCCAATTCTGTTCACTTAACAAAGAGAAGTCAAAAAAGTAAAGATATCAATGAAACATGACTAATTGTAACTAACAATTTGTTTCTTGCTTAAACTTCTGCTGATGGTGCAACCATTCTCTTCTTTCTTTTTTTTTTTTTCTTTTCTTAACCTCTTCCCTGCTTGCCCCCTGTCTATTACGGAGTTGTTTTCATGATCTTGTATGCCCGTAACCGTGTCTACTACGGGGTACTTATAACTTGATTGTATTCATTTTTCTCATACTAATGACCAGCAAAATCAAATTATTATAATACCACATCACAGCACAGGGTATAAGAAAAAATCATGCAAACAATCTAAGAGATATCTCAATAAATGAATGAGTAGTGAACAGATGAGTGAACCTACTGCAATTTGGTCCCGGCACTCAGCAACACAGAAAAGCTCTTATACAGTGGTAGGGAAAGGGTTAAATCAAGTGTGAATATCATTTGTACAGTTACTTAGTAAGATACCTAGTTTATAATTCATTAATGTTTAGGATTGTTCATTTCTTATATTCCTTACATAATTTCAACCATTTTTTTTTTTTTTTTTTTTTTTTCATTTTTCTTCCTTTATTTTTTTTTTTTTTTTTTTTTTCTAATTTACCTCTGTATTCTTGACCATGGTGACTACAGTTCACAAACTGTAGCAAGTCCCCTGATTTTTCCACAAAAGACCATCTCTAGATCTTAAACCATGAACAACATGTTGAACCTTTTTTTTTTCCCTAAACAGCAAAAAAGTAAATGACTAAACACATATTTAGCAATATATAAACACAGACATTCATCTATCTCATTCTAGCTGCTTGTACTTACACAAACACACATGCATGCGCACGCACGTGCACACACACACACACACACACACACACACACACACACACAGAATACTGTTTCTAGTTTCAAACTTATTCTATTATCAAGCGGCTTTTAAATGTGTGAAAGTGCACGCACACACACACACACACACACACACACACACACACACACACACACACACACACACACACACACACATACATACACACACACACACAAACACACACACATATGCATGCATGCGCTGACACACCTTCACACACGAGACGTAAGACCCTCTATTTTGTCCTTTCATGTTAACAAAATACATAGCATGGCAGCATGTGTTAATAAAAGTGTCACAAACTTCAGATACTGACTTTAATCCACACACTTTCATGTAATCACATTTAAATAACACAACCATGCATGCACTATCAGGGTCAATTTTACACATACACAGAATACAATCAACTATACTGACATCCAAATCTCAAGTTCTTTCGATAACAATATCCGAATGCCTGTTAGTATAAAACTCGATACTTAAAACTTCTTGTTGGTAATTTAACACTACCACTGCAACATCCAAGATACACACACTTCAAAACATCATCTACTCATGAAATATAAATAGTCAGATAAATAAAAAAATATGTAGATACATAAACAAGTAAACAATTAAATAAACAAACGTCACAAATGGCCATTGCAATCAGGATATAAACCTTTTAGGTACAAAAAAAGACAACACAAAATAACATTTGCTAGGTTTCAAGATTGCAATATAGTAAAAGTTTACATACTTAGGATGTTTCGTTATACAGAACGCCACAGAATACCATAAGCAAACAGAAAAAAAAAAAAGATGATTAACTTACTATGCAAGAATTTCACAAACAAAAGAATGACCCAAATAAAGGCTAAGAATTCTTACCAAGTAACCAACAAGCCAACAACCTGTGACTAACTAACATGAATTTATTAATAACTGACAAGACATGAAAAAAAAAAAGACAGTGTGTGCATGCGTGCCTGCATGCGCGTGTGTGTGTGTATGTGTGAGTGTGTGTGTGTATGTGTGTGTGAGTGCATGCACATGTGTGTGTGTGTGTGTGTGTGTGCGTATGTATGCGTATGTGTCAGTTTCAACTTAAACGTCTACCCACTCTAGGTGATATTAGACACAAACACATACACAAATAAAACACCCCATCAACCCCGAAAGCAAACAAACAAACCAAACCCTAACAATGAAGCAAGGAAACTACAGATGATTTTTGATGTGGGAGAGAAAGTGAGAGTTAGGGGACGGATGAAGATGACCCTTTCTTATATTTTATGTAGATTAAGCAATAGCTATATGATTGACTCACTTAAAAGTAACCTCATAAGTGTAATATGGTAAATGTGAGAAGTTATAAGTACTTACTTACTGGACTCTTTGATAAGAAAGAATTCATAGATTAATACAGGTGATCCAAAATATCTCTAATAGTATATGTAGAAAGCATGGGTATAAATTGTTTGATAGCAGCACAAGAGAGAATATGATCAAGTTTTATGTCCTGTCCACAAACACATAAGGCATTTTTACTGAATTTTGTTGTAAAAGCATCGGATTTCCACCTACACATAAGGGACAATAACTTTCTGCTGATGTGGGAGTGTGTTTTTTAATGTTTGCAATACTAAAATCTGTATAAACAGGTTTATTGTGAGACTTTTTAAAAGCGTTCTGGAAATGGGTCCAAGCAAATGATTCCACGACACTTTATTGTTCTTGAACCAAAAATGGAAAATTCATCCTGAGAGACTCTGAACTACATACTGCATCTTGTTTTGCAACTTTATCTACTTTATGGTTATAATAAATTAACAATGTGATGCTATCCAGCAGAAAGTGACTGCAGTGCCTTGTAAAGAGACAGCATGAATTAAACTGCTAATTTCAATAATTATTTCTGATCTCTTTGGCAGTTTTAATGATTTCAGTGCTTAGAGCACAGACTTTGAATCAACATAAAAAAAGTATTTGACATATAGATCGTAGGAAATTAGAGGATAAATTAACACCATCAATATTACAATAAGTTCCGCAGTAAAAACTGATTTGTTTTTCCTCAGTGAAAAATGTTTCTCTACTTTAAAATCAGGTATCAAATGACAGGGCCCATTTTTCTGGGAACACTTTCAGTGATATGGATACTTCTCTTTGATATGAGATTTAACATTGCTTGCTAATATATAAAGTTGTGTGTGTGTATGTGTGTGTGTGTGTGTGTGTGTGTGTGTGTGTGTGTGTGTGTGTGTGATTTCAGTCAATTAAAACAGTTGCGGGGAGGGGAATCTCTATGATGGTGAGCTGGAAGTGGAGGGGGATATGAGGCACTTGGGGGGGGGGGGGGGGGGGGAGAGTGTGAGTAAAGAGGTGAAGGGGCAAGTCACACACACACACACACACACACACACACACACACTCGCTCATCACACACACACACACACACACACACCGCCATGTGCGCATTTGCGCAATTACACCTACTTAAAAGCACACAGTGGCCAATTTTCAATGGGCATACACTGCCTGACAGTGTTCTTTGAAGATTTCACATAACAATGTAGCATCAAGCTGAAAATCTGTACAATTCACAGGGTGTTGGGTAACTGGTGACTTGCCTGTTGCAGTTTTATTCCTTCCTTGTGTGAACTGGAAATTCAAGCTGTTCATGACTGGTAGCTCTAGCTCTTCTTTCTGCTGCGTGTCAAGCAACACAATCAACAGAAACTGAGAAAAGCTGGATCTATACAAAGAAAGAAGGGGCAGCTTGACTGCACGTTTCGCTAGATTGCTATTTGAATTGATGAGATTTACGCGAACTGCTTGTCGACTGGGCTAGCAGCTTGGGTACTTAACTGCTAGTTATCAGTGGGTAAGCTTATTCAACCAGTTTGGCGAGACTCGAGTTCAGGAGACCACTGGCTTAAGACCCATTGGTTGTTGTTTTCTCTTCGAAAAAAAAAGGTTTTCTTTCCGTCAACGAAACGCCTATCAGTTGAAATGTTCCGGGTAAACTTGCATGATTATTTGACATTTCTGCTCAAATGTTTTCTTAAAATGAAATTCATCCTGATCTTTGACGGAAAGAAAACGTTCGAAGGTTACTGAGGGTCGAAAGAAGGGCCTACGTCGACTCAGGTGTGTCGATACCACTGGAGCTAGTACTAGATAAGTTGTAGCACATTTTCAGATTCTGCATGAGCAAGTTCCTGCGTTTCTATGATTCCATACCTGTTCAGTTATCTCGTTTTGTATTCTAGGTCCTGAGTCAGCTGATGTTTCCAATCTTTGACGTCTTCAAACTGTCATTTCTGTCAGCAGACCCCTCTTCTGTGTCCGAAGACATGTTGACCTACATTTGCCGCTTCCTTGGCAGCCAAACTTTCATTTCTGCTCCCGTCATTCCCCGTATTAAGGATCGGATTTTGGACAATAGACTAATCCCTTCCTTTTCTATGGTTTGGAAGGAGGACCTGCGCGCTGCACGCGATCGGGTTGTCCTGTGTGCATATTCGCATCGGTATTAAGAACAAGCACAATATCTGAACATGTGAGGAATTTTTGAATCAATAGCTTCAAAGACAGAACTATTTTTTGCATATATATACATTTGAAGAACATTTTCAAAAACACAAGTGTTGGGCATTTGTTGATATTTCAAATACTGATGTTTGTTCAAAGTTCACAATTAAAGAAAATGATACAGACGGCTGCATTACAGTGAAACAAAGCAAAATGTGTCAAAAAAAAAAAAGTAGCTATATATATGGTGTGAATGTTGATTTTGTTTTCAAGAGAAAACATATAAGTACTTTTTTCCGCAAATAGTCTTTTTCGAACATTACGAACAGCCCACAAAGTGTGCAACTACCCTGATAGGGGGTCACGTCGATGTGACCAAGTGTCGTTGTGACCAAGTGTCTTTGTGACCACGTATCATGACCATGTGTCATGACCAAGTGTTGTTGTGACCACTTGTTGTTGTAACCACATATCATTGTGACCATGTCTTGTTGTGACCACGTGTCGTGACCAGATCAAAAGAACAAGATCACAACATTTGGTCACAACGACATGTGGTCACAACAGCACGTAGTCACAACGACACATGGTCACATCGACATGTAGCCCCTGATGGCAGTAAGGAAGAGAATCATTTCTTACTGGTATCAGGGAATTATCATTTTATGCACAATTGCATCTCGAGTTTATCTGTATGTAGCCTTCTTCAACATTTACTTTCGTTATCGTAAGGGAGCAAGAGACCAGATGTTATTGCAAAATCTGCATTGATGTGGAATCTTGTACAACAACAAAGGGAGGGGGGGGGGGTGTTTTTTAAAACCATTTTAGGTGATGACACCGAAGCAGTCATAAAACCTATATACATACATTTATAGGTTGCTGTAATCATGGTTGTCAATTACTCACTCATCCCCTAAATGCTGTCTTGTTACATCTATAGAAAGCAAACATTTTAGCAACACACACATTATGAAACACAGTGGAACCTGTCTATAATTACCTTAAAAATGTCATACTAAAATAAGTCTGTAAGAGAGGGGTCATTACAGGGAAGCAGACTGGTAATGCAGACACACTTCATCCATTTCACATGTGCGCATGCGCGTTGACACACACACACACACATGATCTTGACAGTCAAGGACATCAGCACTGATTTCTCCTCATCACAGCAGACATTTTTCTGTTCTTTCTGTTTTAAGACTCTTGTCTAGCCATCCTTCCAAAATGTAAAACCTTCATGAGTTATTTCTGTTTTAAGCACTCTAGCCTTTCATAGGCTGTCTTTTCCATTAGATGGGTCATTCTTTTTTCTGTTCTCAGTGAACCACTCCCGTACTCTGTTGCATAGATTTCGGCACGCTTTTTTCCCCCCTTTAATTATTTTTGCAGGCATAGTTTATACATTTTCACATTACCAATAACATGCCAATCATGCTTGATAGGTAAACAATAGCACAGTAATTTGCTTGCATATGGATGGTGTACACCACTGTCATGTAGTAATAGAAAAGGGAGTTGTAGTTGGTTGTTCATAACCGGTAGGCCTCATTGCTTCTTTTCATTTCCATTAGATTTGGGTAATCAACATACTGCACAGTGACAGCACCTTTTTCTACCATTTTGTCCTAGCCATATTTGCAGAAGACTGGTTTCATGATTAATAGTTAAGGCAAGGAGTGTTCTCTAATAAACAAGCGCTCTCTGATGAAACTAGTAATATAGTGGGGACTAACCCGAGTGTGTCAACATCCTGAAGGAGAGGGGGAGGGGGGACAGCTACAGAGGGAAGGAGTGACTGGTGTGATAGAGGTGAGGGGAAAAAAGGCATTGTTCTAGAGAACCTGTTTCACATCTCAAAACAACAGATTTGCTGCTTTTAGGTACACTTTCAACAAAGTTTCATTCAGATTGGACATTGTGATAATTTTTTTGGGGAAAACTAAGTACCAGGGAGTGGGGACAGCATTTAAACGTTTTCCAGCAGTAAAAAAGGATAAAATCATCAGAAGGAAATTGACAGAAAAGATGAAATCAGCCTAAAAGATCAGTTGACATGCCTGAATACACAAAGCTGGTCTTCTGTACAGTTGTTTCAGCTGGCCAGGTTGGTATCTTCTGACAATAGGGTTGCTGGGGGTGCACCACATGGATATGTGATTGGGTCTCTGATGCACAGTTTTGTGACTGAACATTTGGTGCCAGGGTGATCCACACACACACAGACAAGAACCATTATGATGATTTCATGATCTCTGTGGAGGGCAAAATTGCATTTAACAGTGCATTCCATCTAAATCACAGCCCCCCCCTCACCCTCTCAAAAAAAAGAAGTAAAAAATATGGGAAAATATGTGCAATATGTATTCTCGGACTACTTGCTCTTTGTCAGGCCTCCAAGACCAATCATGTTAATGCATCAGTCCCAAAGGTAAATGATTACAATTTCTCCTTTCAGTGTCTACTTTTGGTACTCAGTATTTGGGGAGGAAAGAGGGATGAGAAGTTGGAAGATTCGAGGTTGTGCGTGACGTAATGGCACTGGATCCTTACAACAGTGCTATATTTGGGGTGCATGACCAACCATGTTCTGTCTTGTTAGTGAGAAATGACTGATGCTTAAGGCCAAAGACGGTGAAAATCCTTATCACGGAATACATTGGCAACAGTATCAGAAGGTACAAATACAAAAACACACACATTGTATCGAGCCAAACTTCTACTTCCGTCTGAAGTGTGTTTTGTTGTTGCTGTTGTTGTGTTTGTTTACTTGTTTTAAAACTTCTGTTTGCCACACAAGTGCTGGGTGAATGGATGCCTCAAGCAAAATGGAGTTTTATACTCTTGTTTCACAATGGGAGCATTACTATCCCTCATACAATATCCTTTGATCTCCATACTAAGATTGAAAATTCCATACTAAGATTACTAGTATTAATGTCCCTTGAACGTTCTGTGAAGTCGTGTCTAGTACCAAAGGTTGTGCTAGTCTCAAACAAATATCAAATACCAAACTGATTTAAGTTATATGCCTTTTGTTTCATTGTGGCCGCAAAAATGACTGTCCTTCACAAGTGTTTTACTATGTATATTTCCTCATTTCACTTAGATTGTCCAATGTCAGATTCTTTTCATTTCAAGGTTGGTACAAAGATGATCAAGTTCAAGCAGATTTCCTACTTTATGCAAGTATGTATTGAAATTGTGTCTGCTCAGTAGGGCGGGCAGAAGGTCATTTGGTGTTTTACAAAGAAGATTCAAAATTGAACATTACCCCCCAAAACATGTCATGTGTTGCTGATTTTGCTTTAAAACGTTTTCATATAGATTTTTGCATGATGCTATTGCCACTTGTGAATCATGTAAAATGAAGCTTGATTTTAGATATTCAAGCCTTAAGTCGATTAAAAAGTTTGAGATGTGAATTTTCTCAAGGATGGCCAAACGAAATTCACATTTTACAGTGGTTGTTAATTTTTCAATCCCAAATTCCTCCTCACTTATAAAATGGAGCCACCAGCCAATAGGAAGAAAACATACTCCTTTCATACCTTTCTCACATAAACAAAAGAAAGATGAAAACAACAATATGTGAGATATGAATTTATTCATGTTATTTCAGTAACCTTTTACCCAAAGGAAAAAAAAAACAGTGGAGGGAAAAGGTCTCAGATCTCTATTACGGTTACATAAAGTCGGCAAAGGAATTTATCTGTAAGCTGCGAGATATCAGTGAAATGCATACATCACTGGCAATGGTTGTCCCTGACATCCAACACTACCTGACCCCTCACTCTGGGCAAGGCATATTTACTCCGAAAAAAAAAGAATCACAAGAGACATCTAAGTCAGGGCACCATGACAACCAGATGAGAACAATCATTGGCCTGACACCACTGTCTGCACTCACTCCACACCAATCAGCAACAGCAATAAAAATATTTCTGTTCCTTTTGTACACAGGTTCAGCGCTCTCTCCCCTTCACACCATACGCAGGTTCAGCACTTTCTACCCTTCATACCACCACATGCATATATTCCTCACACATACCCACATGCAGATCTCCTTCTAATCTTGGATGCCCTAAAAAAATTGAAAAAAAAGGAAAAGGGGGAATAAAAGTACACATGCATACAGAGCCAAACATTACTGTTTACTTCCATGATGGCAGTGGGCAAGACGGGAGAGGAACTGGTATGAGCACACACTCAAAAAAGTTTGTCATTTGTAAAAATCAAGCTCAATGCGTAGAAGTCCACAGCAAAACAAACGCTGATGGAAATTTAGAAAAAAAAAAAAATCCTCTGAAAATATAAGTGGGATGTAAAACTGTAAATTGCTATTTGCTAAATGCATTTCAGACTTTAAAAAAAAAAATCCAGAAAGAAAATTGGAGTGTTGGAGGCAAATATCCAGACAGGTGGGAGCACAGTAAATGAAGGAAGACTGATAACTTGTGGCAAACAATCAAACCATGGTGCCTTGAGGGAAGGAATCATAGATATTAAGCTAACTCCATCAATCTATCAACTATTCTTTTTTTCAGTTCAGCTCCCTGCACTTTGCAATGGATGGCAAGTCTACAATTTACCCATGATACTATGCTTCACACTTTGTTTTTATCTACTTTCTTGAACCCTGGGAGCCACTTCTAGACCTGTAAATTTTAATGGTTTTATCAGATTAAAATGTTGAGTATGTTTCTATTTCTCGAAATCTTGTGACTCGGTCACATTAAAAGAAGCGTCCTTTATAAACCTCTTGTAGACTTACAAAAAGTGTGTGATCAACATAATTTTTGATGTTCATTTACGTGTGCTGGTTTTCCATTACCAAGTTACTGGATGCTAACAATCCCGCAAACTTGCTTCTGACCTAGTTACATTCTCTATTTAAGAAAAAAAAAAAAAAAAAGGAAAAAAGAAAAAAAAAAAAGCTTTGACTTCACTTTAATCCAACAAATACACACAACAAAACAAAAACACAGGCAAACGAAAAAAGACATCCATTGGTGTCACCAAATGCCATGCGAATTCACCACAAGTCAGTCCAATCATCCCCTCTCTCAAATTAGCTTCAGATATTGTATACGAAAACTTTAACACACCAGTGGAAGACTGGTAGGAATGATGAAATAAGGAAGGGGTGGGAACAGAAGATGGGGCAGGGATAGGGGGCCATTAGAAGATGAATCAAAGAATTTCAAAATGAATGGGGAACATGGGAGTGAGAGAGTAAATCTTTAAAAAAAAAAACCAACCAACCCCCCCCCCCCCCCCCCCCCCCCCCGAGAGAATGGTATATTGTAACACAATTATCCACGCAGGAATGCTACCAAGTTAACATGCACAGACCTTGCAATTCATTCTGATAAGCAAATGTCATTCCCAGACTGTTTTTAACTCTGAACAGTTTTTGAGATTTTGCATTTTGCATGACAGATGTTCTTTTTTCCCTAACATTCTGCACATTATTTCTAAAATAATAATATTTTTGTGATGAATTTACCTATTTCGTGTTCCTTAGGCCATATATTGCTCCAGAGATACAAAAATGTTGTTTTAAATACCATAATTCCAGGAAGAAAAACTGTCGATCACCGGTGATCGAAATTCAAGGGAAAGAACTGAAGAGTTAAATCTTTTCCATGGCTGGAGACTAAACACAGAGTATGTTTCACTTCCCTCTAAGATCACCTTGTCTACTACTCTTATGAAACTGCACACACACAGTTTCTGAAGTTTGAAAAGGCACATCTAAATATAACTTATATAAAAAAAAAAAAAAAAAAAGGGGGGCAACTAGTAGTTGACTAAACATATAACAACATGAGCTATATTTGAATTATCAACCTCCAGAAACTTTCTGAATCCCGCGGCAAAATTTAACTAACAAATAAACAAAAAATCTTTTTCTTAAACATGGATGCTGACAAAATACATCGACGTTTTTTTTTTTTTTTCAAACTTCTAAAAAATCCATTTCCGTATGAAGTGTAAATCAGAATCTATTTTTACTATCAACTATTCAGATTTTGTTTCTTTCCAAATCTACACCTTAAAGTGGTAAGTATTACACTATTATAATTTTGTGTTTTTTATAAATGGGATAAACAGCGACCCAACTGATTAACAAGTTTTGCAAAACCATGGAGCATCGACGCCCTTCTTCTCTGGACTAGCAAGCGTGGATCCAGTTTGCATTTATTCCTTGCTAGAACATATCTAAAATAATCAGTAAAGCAACACTTGCGTCACCATCCATTTGTCATTGTGTACAGGGAAAAGACACAAAAAGGCAAGAATTCCCTTTTGCTCTCTTGGCAGTAATAGCTGTGTACATCCTTCACTGTCACACACACTTTCAAGACTGAATAATCAACACCAGCAGCTGCTTGACTGCTCAGGCCAATCAATCAAAAACCTTCTTGCCTGGGACACAGAAGTATCAATCATGGTGAAACAGTCTGGAAAGCTTCTTAGAATTTCTTTACAAACCACATGATTGCAACACTCCACACATCATTTTACTACATTCTGAAATGCAATATCATGACAACCATGGTTTCAGCTTCTTTGGATGACAAGCAAGAAAACTGCAAACAGAAAATGCAGACATGAAAACATGTCTATCAGTGTTTCAGATTAATCCATACCCTTTCCTAGAAAACTATGGGATAATCATACATCCACCCAGAACTTTCAAGGATACAGACTAAAATGAAATCCCCCCCCCCCCCCTTTTTTTTCCCATGCAAATAATAGTTTTGTTTGCTTTGCTACCATGCACACCTCCTCTCTCAGATAAGTCTACTTTGGCAACAAGTTGGAAACTTTAAAAGATAGCTTACTTGAATGGTGTTGGATAGTCCTTTGGTGCAAGGAAGCATGGCCTGATCATTTTTATAAAAAAAAAAAAAAAAAATTATGTTTGTTAATGAAGCACAGACAGACAGTTTTTAGGCTTGCGGAGAAAAAAACATTGCATGGATGGAGATGAAGAAAACTTTTTTTTTGCTGTCCCATCTTCTGTGCCACCTCAGAAGCAGTGCACCCACGCCGCTCATTCCAACATCCCATCCACAGTCCAGTCAGTCCCACCACAGCCCCAGCACCAGCAATCCACAGGGAGCAGTCAATGTCAAGTCGTCAAGAGGAAAACCCACTGGAGGAGACACTGCACCAGTCTGGAGTCAATTCGGTGGTGTTCAGTGGTGCCTGTTCTGATCCAACATACACAGGACACCACCTACTAAGCTCCCTACTGACATTAATTGCTTTGTTGCCGAGCCGGAACAAGTAAGCTCTCCTTCCAGAGGGTACCATCACGTCCGTCCAACGACAGACCCCATGGATCCGTCAATACTGGTGACCCCGATGGAAATCAAGGCAACAGACGCAGATAGGACATCAAAACTGAGGTCACCATGAGAGCAGGGCATGAACGGCCACAGCACTTGAGACTTTTTAAAAAATTTTGCTGATCGATGAGAATAAGGACGATAGATGATGCTATGGATTCCTTTCCAGTCTGAGACTGCATGACAGGGCTGTACTCTACGCTTCCTTTCATAATATATCCTGGCGTCAACCAGGCCCGAGAGATACAAATGCCTGCAGTGTTGGTCAGGAAATTTGAGCAACACTCTCAGAGATGCATCCATTACATAGATGAAACTGGATTGTGTGGTCCAGTCTTCCCAACTGAGCCCCGTAGCAAACTCAACTCTGGGTAAGAGCTGGTCGGGGCAGAAAAACCCACATGACTCTGATGGGATTCGACCCCACAACCTCCCAGCTGGGAGTCCGCAACAATAACCACTTCACCGTGGCGGCTGGTGGAGATGAAGAAACCTTCTTTGAACTTCAAACTGCAAACCTCCTGTGCCAATTATCAGTACATGATGAGACCTCTGAGAAATAAATTCTTACCCTTTGTATTCATCTCTGTATGGGTTTTTAGCTTCAGAAGGTATTAACCCCCACGTTTACTTGATCCAAAACACTGGTCTATGGGGACACCCGTGATTCTAAAAGTTGTGAATTTTGAAGTTGTGTAAGCTCAATATTGCCGAGTTATATACACAGTTAATAGTTTAATCACCTGATGTTCTTGTGTGAAACAGTGATGCTACTACTCTATGTTCTAAATTGATCAGGGGGGAAAAAATAGCAAGCAAACACCAGAATGCTTCTGATTGAGG
Source organism: Conus betulinus (assembly GCA_016801955.1). Classification (NCBI taxonomy): domain Eukaryota; kingdom Metazoa; phylum Mollusca; class Gastropoda; order Neogastropoda; family Conidae; genus Conus; species Conus betulinus. The sequence continues at coordinate 226,956 of JADBJO010003405.1, forward strand.
CCACATTTGCATGTTTCTTTATAAAAAAAAATTTTTAAATCAACCAACGGCATTGAAGGCAACTTCACTTTTTCACACAAAAACACATTTTGAAATGTCAGCTTCATTTCTCCTAATCCACCACTGCTGAAGTTACACGACTTCAAAGTTCACAACTCTGACAATCACAAGTGTCCCTAAATATCATGAAACTGCCCCTACGCAGAGGACACAGGGCCACATTTCCCTTTTTTTCCCCTTCTTTTTTTTAACAGAACAATACAAGAAAACATTTCTGTGGCCCTTGTGCTGAAGAGCTCGTTTTTACACCAGGTATTGTCCACAAAAGTACTCAGGGCATACAAGATTGCTTTATAGCCATTACCAATTTACTTAGTTCATGGAAAAATTAAAATGTTCTTTTAAATAGTAGATGAAGGGATTGGTTAGAATTCCAACTGCCATTTCTTTTCCATGAGCTCTTATTTTCAATCTGACAGTAACAAACCAAAATCTGAGCAAATATAAATCTGGACAAGCTACTGCTGATCCCTGAGTAACAATCAGATTTAGTACCTTAGCAACTGACGGTGGTGAAACCACATTTAAAATATAATGAAAGTTTTTATGCATGTAGAATAAAGTTCAAGGAATAAAAAACAAAGAAACAAAACATATACCAACACAAAATAAAGTTAAAAAAAAAAAACAAAAAAACAAAAAGAACATACACAGAGGATCTCCCCATCCCAAGGAGGAAAAAAAGAAGAGTTGTGCATGAAAATATGCCATGTACTGAAAAAGAGTCTGAACACACCTAGATGAAGACAGCATTCACTACTCCCGATCTTCTCTCTCTAGACAACCAAAGTATTATGCGTATGAAAAGTAGCACACTGTTAGTTTAAGTCAGTCAGTCAGCCTGATCCTCTCTGAATGCACGGTCATATGGGCAGTCAGTCTCAGAATGGAAGAATGAAAAAAAGGAAACAAGAATGAAGATTACAATGAATCCCTCATGACAACAACTTGTTTCTGAAGCTCATTCCATGACATACACCGGATGAAAAAGAGGCCAGTGAAAAAAAAAAAAAAAGGACATAAGTGATAAATCTCTAGGTGATGGTGAAAGACATGATTGACTCTTTATGCTTGGACTGGAGGAAAAAAATATCTAAGTGGGCCTTGCACATCAAGGGCAATATTCTGCTCAACATTGCATGAGAAAGTCATTTAAACTTCAGTAAAAATGTCCCACTGAAAAAAAAAAAAAAAAAAGGTCCCAATGTGGCGCACCCTGAAAGAAACAATCTCTTTATCACACACAGACCATTTCTAAAGCAGACTCAAACTTGTGAAAAGAGACAAAAAGGATTTTTTCTGTTTCTGAGCTTATCAACCAAACCAGTCCAACCATTCCAAGCGCAAACACGCAAAGCACTGGCTCAATATGGTGGTCCAAAATTGGTAGCACCAGGGTAAGCAGGGGAGGTAACAGATGGAGGGAGGCTGGCAGTGGCGGCATAGCCCACAGGAGCCATGCCATAGGCTGGTCTGCTAGCCTGGCCTGGCACACCTGGAAGACCAGTATAGGTGCTTGCCGCATACAAGGGGCTGCCTCCAAACCCTGCTGCAGTTACAGGCGTAGGCCCCAGCATGGCTCTTTGCACGCCCACTGCAGCAGGATACTGGGCCCCCAAGTACGCTGACTGCGGTGTGGTGGAGGGGATGGTCTGTAGTGACGACAAGGGTACCGTAGCTGCAGCGTAGCCTGCAGCCGTGGGGGTAGTGTAGTAGGCGGCTGCTGCATGCTGGGTATATGGGGATGGCTGTGACACCATGGCATACTGCTGCGTGGCGGCGGCATAGTGCTGAATGCCTGGAGGGAGGCGTGGCTGGGCTGTCGCATAAGGGAATGCAGGGTGGCGTAAGGAGAGGCGGCGTACAGGCCAGGTTTGTCAGCAGCAGCCACAGCAAAGCCTGCAGGGATGGTCCCTGGCGGGTAGTAGTTCATTCTGTAGTGGTCCTGGGGATCTGTTAACAAAAGGCAGTATCATAACATTCCCTGTACAGTATGACAGGAATACAGAACAGTCAAGCACTGAAATATGGCTTTGGCACAAATTATTTCTTTTCAATTAATGGCAATATTATTTTGTGTGTGTGTGTACACTTGCATATGAACTTTCATGAGGTGTATCATATCTATGAATACATATTTTGGGGGCTGCATAAGACAGACTATACCGAACGCACATGAAGTTTCAGAGATGGTATACGAGAGACAGCATGATATGATATGAATATATGATGTCTTAGCAGTTAATCTAATGCATATTTGCTTTGACATGTTTTCTTAATAGCTTCAAGTACAAAGACAAGATATTTTCAAACAAATCCTGTTTTTGTAATCATCAGTAATTGCCATAAAGGGTAAGTGCTGAAAACTAAAAACAAAATCCCCTACCCAAAACCTGTGGGTGGCTGGGACTGGGAGGAGTGGGGGTTGATTTCCCTTTCAATCCACTACCATAACAATCAAAAAACAAGCAATCGAACAAAACAAATAAACAGAAAACACACAACAAAAGAAGACAACCATAATCATGACATCTTCGATCAGGTGAAATAATTTTTTCAATTAGAACTTTCTGTTAAACACACATGTGCATTATACACGCATGTAAAATAAGCAGAGCTGAGATTTCCCCAGCCTGACCAACAAGCTACCTGGGTTCCTAACCTGGGAAGTTGAGGTAGCCCAGTAGTTTTTCAGGTTGCCAGACCTGTTGCTCAGAAAATGCCATGTCTCGCTTCAAAATTCAGCGTTCATAGAGGTAAACTAAATCTCATGCAATATGTTGCACAGTTGAAGTGTCTGATTTTGAAAGATGACACCCGAAACTGATCACAGCTCTCTCACTGGTTGGATTCATTTGGCAGGTCTTCTCTTTAGAGTGTGTGAACATATACTGTTATATGCATGTTTGTGCACAGGGTACAGGATCTCTTAAGCACTGAACAAATTTCAGATTGCCACCCTCAGTAAATGGAATAGTGGGCTGAATTCACCTGATGTGACTTTTAGTGGTAAATGACAAGTCAGTGGATATCAAATTGTGGCCCTGATACTATGTATGTTAGATGTTTCAAATACACATACATGAGACAATTTCAAATACATTCTGACTGATTTGAAACAAACAAAAATAATACAGCCATATCTTGTCAGCCCCTGGAAGCTAGACACTGGCGCATGTGTATCAAAATAGTGTTTTGAAACACTCTTCACTTGGGTTACCTGTATTCTGCTTTCTGTTCATACCTGCGTCCGGTCTGGGTTGTGCGTCAAAAAACACCTGTGAGATTAAAACAAAATAATAACTGTCTTTACACATAATCTTTTTTTCAAAAAAAAAAAAAAAAAAAAAAATTAAAGCAGTGAGAGAAAAAAAACAAACCATCCTTTACACAATACTGTTATGCATATGTGGCCTTCAATCTCTTATCTTGAAAAGTTTCTTCTTACCAAATCATTTAAGCAGAATCGTCTTAACTGAGATAATTTGTGAATTGTGAATTATTAATGTAGATATTTTATGTTCCAGTCCACCATCTCGGAGTTTATTTCATTTTAAATCTTTTTATATCATAAATCTTCCTCCTGAAAATCTGTTATAACTGATTTTGTTATCAGACTGAATGTTCATCATTACAATGTTAGAAAAACTGAAATTACTAATCCAATATATTGAGCAGTTTGTCCGGCAGAAACTCAATTCACGCATATAAATAGATGCTGGGGTTAAAAAACAAAAAAAACAAAACAAAACAATAGGCTGTATCAGCAAAGTTTGCACAGCACAGGCAAGTATCCCGCCATAAAGGGTAAGTGCTGAAAACTAAAAACAAAATCCCCAACCCAAAACCTGTGGGTGGCTGCGACTGGAAGGAGTGGGGGTTGAGTAAATGTGGAGGACTGGTGTGCAGCTAACAACCCTGCCAGGGACACATGGGCTGCCTCCTTAGAGGCATCCCTGAAGCTGCAAGAAAAACTGCATTATGACAGACCAATGTCAATGTTATTGTAGCTCACCCAACCAGACATGGGCCTCTTGGGACTGTCATTACACACAAGGGAAAAAAAAAAAAAAGGTGTATCAGTATGCCGTGTCCAAATCTCTCAATGAAGCTATGTCCTGAGAAGAAGAAAGAAAGGAAAAAAAAAAAAAAAGCAAGAACAGACATTTTTACAATTTAAAACAAACATGGCTCCCACTGAGGAAACAATTCTCTGAAACTCTACAAAAGTCAGGGAAGTGATGTTCCCCTTGTCAGAACGACCTTGAAACCCCCTTTCAAAAGTATATGACCTGGTGCAAATCTGAGCACAAACTGATGTACCAGGTCCATCCACTTGTCAATCAACCTGCATCAAGAACCATTTTGTTACTCAGCTTGTGTCAGTCTCTTTGACTTTTGCAGCATCTTGATGTACAAAAGATTAAAAAATGGGGTATCAAGTGGCCTTCAATCAATAGACAAAACAGTGGCTGTTCACTCTTGCCAAAATTTTAACTGTAATTCTGTGACACAAGTGCCATCTGCTGATATAACCTTTCACAGCTTCTACTGCATCCCCCCCAGATTTATTTTTCTTCCCCCCAACCCCTTCCTCCCAATTCTCAGTTTTACATTTTAGTGCCAAAAAGAGCAGCCCTGAAATGTTAGTCTACAGGTATCCTTAAGGCCAGCACACCATTTCTAGAAGTGAGAATACTACAATCCACTCTGAGTAGCCCGCTGCATTAAACTGAATCAATTAAAGATCTCCTCTTTGTAGTGTGTAGAGAGAAAAAACTTAAAATGAGTACCATCTGAAGGCCCCTCTACAAAAAAAAAAGTAAGACATGTTCAACTACAATAACCAATTATAAACACAGTTTATTTCTTTGTCACCACCACGGGCATTCATGCATCACTACACATCTCATCTGCCGAATATGACATGCAGATTTGTGTTCACAATCCACAGCACTTGTTAGCTTTAAAGGAAAAAAGTGAATGTAATATAAAAGACCTTATCTTTGGGTACGAAACTTGAAGCCCTTTAGTTTATTCAGTAGGAAACCACATTTTTATTGCAGTAAAAAGACGAAGACTATCTGTGATGTCCCCTCTGATTCTGAATTGGCAGATTCAGGCCTTTGATGGTTAGTCATCAATGATACACTTGACTGATACTGTTTCAAATCTAAAAGTAACTTTTCAGGTTCAAGATGCAATTGCAACAGCTCCTAAAAGTCACATTAAATTATTCAAAGTATAATCCAGTTGCATGGTTGGCAATCTGAAAAAAAATCAATACAAACAGAGATAATGTGCCTGACCATTCACAACCACAGACTCTGACATGGCAAAAAAACACTCTTTCACCTCAATGCACGATACAGAACACATCAGCTGCAGGTGCTATTATCATCAAACACTATTCTTATATAGCTGCCTGACTTCTCCACCATTTTGTTTCAGTTTGCAAATGCCAAAGTTCTGCAGCTAGAAATGTCTGTGTGATGTTTCTGTGCCTCTGTGTAATAACAAACAACAAAAAAAAATGAAAGAAAAAAAATTGAAGAGAAAAACAAAGAACAAAGAATAGGACGATGAGAAGACAGTTGAAAGTGCCATGACAGATGAGAACTTAACACTGGAGAAGAAACCAAGATTCACAAGGCTTATGATAAGGAAACGCATTGGACATCCTGCTAAAAATGGGCCATCTGTTAAAAACCTAGCAGTAACAGCATTGCGTCTCCTTTCAGAACAAATTTGCTGGATCTCAATTCCATCAAATGGCATGTTGGCTATACAGACAGAAGCCAGAAACGGCAAGCGAAGAAAAGCATGGTGCTCATATAGTTTTACCCTTTACACCTCGTTCCCAGTGTATTATACATGTAAATCATTAGTTCATCTATGCAAGTTTCATTGTCAGCATTCACACATTCACATGTGCATTCACACTCACACATCACATACACTCATGTACACACACACACACATACACAAACACACTCACTCACAGACACACAGACACAGACACACAGGCACACACCTCTATGCACACAAAGCTCTCACCTGTCTTCTTTACATGAGTCTCCACTTAACTCTGAACAAGCCAGTATAAAATCCTGAAAAAAAAAGAAATACTTTGTACTGAACAAATGAGACCAAATCACATATGTTTAAAAAAAAAAAGATCAAAGCTTTGTAATGTTCTGATACTGACATAATAATGATTCCCCAATGCAAGCATGAAACATCTGTGTGTGTGTGTGTGTGTGTGTGTGTGTGTGTGTGTGTGTGTGTGTGTGTGTGTGTGTGTGTGTGTGTGTGTGTGTGTGTGCACACATACACGCATGTCTCTCTCTTCATCTGTGCACTGAAAGCACAGGACTCATTTCAAATTAACAATCTGATGGGTACTTTTGACACGTACAGCTTTTAGTCAGATATTGAAGTTCTAAAGACCTTTCCTTTAAGTACTGAGCTCTATGCATGCATGTTTGAGTCATATACACAACGGTGTATATACACTGTGAAAATGTGTATGAACAAAAGTGTACTGTGCTTCCATTGCAGAAAAAAAAGGGGTTTATTTTCAGTCAACAACCATGTAAGGAAAACTGCATAGCACTTTCGATAGGCAATTTCAGCGACAAGTTTCATGTTTGGAGCTTGGTGAGAGGTTGTTGGGAATGAGTGGAATAATTAAGATAGTAAGGACAGCAATTTGTTTCGATTTGGAAAACAGAGCAAAGGCTGAGAAAGGGGACTTACAAGTGGTGTCGCTCGATTTAACAAAGGCATAAGGATCAGTTGATTCACCTGCCCCGTAAGACATTCCAGAGAACATCCGAGAAATGCTGAAGAATTTCAATGGATTCTTAGCAAGATCTCCACCAAGGAATATTCAACAGGCTGGATCAATCTCTTGATGTTGGTGTAGCAATGGGCTTTGAAATTTTTCTATTTCTATTTGTGTAGCTAGTGAACATCATCTTGAATTGAAACCAGCCATGAACCACACAAATTCAGCAGACTTTGGGAATGCATACCCCTACCCCTCTAAACATTTTCATGTATGACACAAATGTCCTAAAAAAAAAAAAAAAAACAGCAACAACAACACACAACCACACACACACACACACACACACACACACGCACACACACACATACTGACAAGTAAGCTACTTCATCAAGGACAAATCCCAAGCCAAAGAAAACAATAGCCTGTGAAAAGGAAAAGTAGCTGAAACCATTTACCTTTACTAATAAAGTAATATGCAATCACAACAATGACAGAAGAACTGCCAGACTTGAGAGGTGTTACATGATGACTTCTTGAAAGACACAAAGAGGGGAAGGAAAACCAAGCTAACTGGCACAAGACAGCCTGCAGATAACAGATCAGTGTGGCTTCCCTTTCAAATGCAAAGTCTGGTCTCTGCAGATCATGCTGATCCCAAAGCTCCTCTGGTCTCTACACGGCATCAACACTAACATAGTGGAATCAATGTAGGCCAAAACCAACAAATGCAAAATAAAATGGCTTGGGGTCTTGCCTGGTCTCACTGATGTTGTGCTCCTCCTCTACCACTAAGCAGTGCTGAAGCAGATCCTTAAATGCATCCTGAAATAGTACAAAGTGTGTAAACCAAGACTGTTTATTGAATATGCTTGGAAACTATGGAGACAAGATTATGAGAACATTAATCCAGCCCAAGCTAAATGCTCACAGAAAATGGAAAGTTCATGAGGCAGTAGACATGGTGAGGATGAAAATGAAAAACACACCTTAATTTATGGAAATAATAGGAAATCAACAGAAAGAAGCTTGGAAAAACAGTAAATGAAGTGACTGTAAAAAGCAAAAAGGAAAGCTCAAAAGACCTGGTAACACAGGAGTTGATGAAAAAAAGGATGCCAAGAGAATCTAGAAGGTAGTAGAAGCCAACAGGAACAGTGGTTACTTGTAAAAGACAACACTCTAACACAGTTGCAGCTGGAAAGAAAATATGGCTCACGAAATCCGGTAGGATCAGCTTCATCCTCAGACATGCATATATATAACCTGCTCTCTCGAACTGGCGGTTTAGTATCCTTTGAAAATATATGGTTTTTCTTGCACAGTCATGCTCTTTTATTTCTATTCATTGAAAAAAAAAATCACAGGAATCAGATTCCGAGTGTTAGGTCTTCAATTTAACCGAGCGTATGTCTTGAAACGAGATCCTTTTTGTTTAAACTTTCATACTAAATCAGCAGGATTTTCCTTACTTCCATTGTGACATGCCTTTGGGTATTGTTTTTGCATGTCAGAAAATACTGAATGAAAAGATATATTTTTCATATAAGCAGTACGAAAATTATCTACAAACCTTATTTCCTGGTTCAATTGGTTAAATTTTTTGTCCGCAATACTTGCTTCGTCTGAAATTGGTAAAATAAATTTGTGTGATACACGTAACATGTGGTGTTTGCAAACGTGTGGTCCACGCAATGAGCTGATGACATCTAAATATTCTTTACCTTGATCATTAACAGATATAGTTTTTAGACAAATGGGAAGAAAAAAGAAAGGAACAGCAATGTGCATCTGCCATTAATTTCAAAGAAGTAGGTTTGATGTAAATTTATGTATGCTAGCGGTCACTTAACTACTAGGATGTTTTACTTCTGACCTCGAAGTAGGGGTTTTCAAAACCTTTAAATAAAAGAAAAATCAATATTTGGGTTTATGAAACATGTATCGCTGAAAAGACAAAAGTTTACTCTATCCTAGTAAGTAGATAAAAAAATCTTTTTAACATTTCAAAAAAAAAAAGATCTAAAGTATGTAAAACAAAAAAAAAAAATAAATAAAATAGTGACCCCAAAGTGTTTCTGTGCTGTGGACTTACATTCTCAGCGCATGTGTAGGGGAGTTAGTTATGAGTAGAAAGAGTTAAGAGAGTGAAAAAAAGAATATCATAGGGCATTTTTTTTCCTGACATTTTAAGTTTATTTGTAAGTTTGGTGTCATGCATTACATGTGTCATATTTTCATCTCATCACATCATGAAAGCAAAAACATAATTAATAATTTGTGAAACTGCTATATTATGAATGCCTATGTATTGCATTTTTACGAAAACTGATATCAAAATATATATTTTGATGCCACACATTCTATGATGAAAATTTGTCTGAGTGCAAAAAAATGTGTCCATGGGTACGCTATTAGGTTTTATAGCCATAACCAAATGAAAATGATTGAAACTAGAAGATATTTTTCAAAGATAATTTTACAAGGTCCTTTATATGTGCCAGTAGGATTAAGATTAAGATTAAAATAAAATTATAGTCCCGTCAACAGCAGAGGTTATCTCAGGACTGTCACCACGTTCCAAACATATGTGCCAGTAACAAAACGTCATGGTGGCATACCCTTGTGTTTGATTTGAAAAATAAACTTCCAAAACATTTTCTCCCCTTCTTTGGGTGCATTTTTGTTGCTTGTATCTTAAAGAGATAAAATGCACAATATCAGGGAGATATACTGGATTGTGTCGATAAAAACTGATTTTTATTTGGAAAAAAAAAAAAAAAAAAACAGTCGGAATCAGCCATGTCGAAATGGGACATCTGCCGATATACTGTAAACAACATGTCCTTACAGCTCTTGCAGAATCGTAACAAAAACTTGAACATATGAAATGATAAACCCAATTTTTCGTCAAAGTTTTTGTCCTGAAAACCACATTCACTTGCTCTTTAGTGAAGTCCGAGTCGAATCCAAAAGAATACTTGGTCGTATGTGGATCGTCATGTCCTGGAGAGATGCCCTTTTAAATCTCGTTACTGCTTTCTGTTTTACTGGGTCCGATCCAACGTTTCGTATTTTTCAAACCGAGGTGTGTCGTCTACACAGTAAATCCACTGATTTAGCGGTTTGATCAGCATATATTTCAAAAACAGAACAAATTTATCGTGCACTGGGCTCATGTTCAATCGACATCACTGACCTTTTGGGTATAAAAATATACCGCACTGCTTGTTTCAGCCATTTGCAATTTGTATTCATTCGCCGGATCACATATTCTTCAACGGACACGAAACCAGGAGCAGAAAGGCGAAGAATCAATAACGTTTATTCATGTCCACCAATGTTTACTTGACACAACTGACTCTTAGAATCACACATGCGCAAAATATAATGAAAAACATTTCTGATTGGCCTCGTGGTGAATGCAAACTGCCTTTAAGATATGTGTGAAACACTGCTGAACATGAAAGTGCCAACTGTTACATAGGCGGCTTCGTTTCCCATCATTTTTTGAATTTCCGTCAATTCCGCTGTTACTACTGTCCCCACCGGGGAAATGCAGAAATCACATCTGACACTCACGTTTTACGTGTAAGAAGGTAAAACTGATCATAAGCGATACAAATTAGATTGGTTATTCTTATGCTTTATGACGTTGCGGACTGTGATAGAGGGGGCGTCTCAATGGTCAGTTACTTCAATATTGTAAAGTCACAATCAGCTGTGAATATTTTCCTAAAGTTCTAGCATCGTGTTGTTCAAAAATTTATCATTTCATAACAGATGTATCATATAATGCATAAAGTTGAGTGAAAAGTAAGAGTTTGGTATAAGTTAACTGCTATTACTGTTAGAATGACTGATCACGTGTAAAAAACACAGTTTTAATTTGAAATAATGATTCAAGGCATTCTATGTTGTTATCAAGTTAACTGCTATTACTGTTATCATGACTATCGTGTTTTTTAATATCTCATTCAACTGAAACTCCTCTTTTTTTTAATATTTCAGTCACTGAAACTCCATATTTCAGTCCATCCATAAGCCACTCCCACCCCCCCCAGAGAAACACACACACATGCGCGCGCGCGCGCGCGCACACACACACACACACACACACATCCTCCTAATTTAATGTCCCGTCACACAAATTGGTGATTGAAGACATTTTGAAATGACCCTTTATTATTTGAGATGTCAACATGAGAGAGAGAGAGAGAGAGAGAGAGGGGGGGAGAGAGAGAGAGAGAGAGAGAGAGAGAGAGAGAGAGAGAGAGAGAGAGAGAGAGAGAGAAGAGAGAGAATCACCTAGTGTAATAAAAAAGAAATGAAGAGAATCTGCAAAGGGGGATGGAAAGAGAATTAAAATGTTATAAGGAGAAAGCAGAAAAAGAAGAAAAGTGTAATAAAAGAAATGGAAAGAATCCCCAAAGGGGGATGGGAAGAGAATTAAATGTAATAAGGAGAAAGCAGAAAAGAAACAAAAATATGGCCTAACTGATGATCCGTAGTGCCTAAAGATAAAGAAAATAACGATTTATTATGCTGAACGATATATTTGATTACATATGTACATTACACGATACAGTTCCCCTGAAGCTCTCTCTTCCGATTTGCTTTATAAACCTTGCAAACTTTTGTGTCACTGTCAGTCAGACAGTAGCATTGTGAAAAGCTTTCTTGATTGTTCATGAACTGATCTGTTTAAAATTCAATATCAAGTTGTTCCAATGAGCACTTATGGTTGTCCGCAAACATGTGGACTGCAGTGGCTCATTATACCAAAGCACCTGTATAAGGGATTCTCCCTTCTATTTTTTATATTTGATTGACTTAAAAATGAATAAGTATGGTTTTACCATCCTGTTTGCTATTGAAACTGATCTTATTCATGTTTTTATTGCATTTATGCTTATTGTTGTAAAAAAAATATGATCCACTATTCTTATGTCCATACAGAAAAGTGTTACAACTGGCCCTTGTCCATTGTTTCAAGAATTAAATGACAAAAGATCACTGACTGCTTGTGCATGCTTACTTTTTTCTTTGAAATGAACAGGCTGACTTGTTTTTATGTTCCTTAGCAGCTATAGTGGATGTTTACATAATACACCATAAAGTACAAACATGAGCTGGTGTCAGACGTGATGACAGACATGAGAACTCTACCTCATTTTTCACAAGTATACAAACTGACAGAACTGCTGACTTTAAACATAATCTTAGAAATATTATCCAGCATTCCAGAAAGCCCCAGTTTCACAACCCTTTGCCTGGCATTACACTCATTACTGTACTGTTGCAGACATTTTTCATGTCCAGCAACACAACTGATTTATCACTGGGTGATCTGATAATTTTCATGTCTTCAGAAAAAGTATAATACAAGTTATCTTGTTCATTCTATTTTCAGGCATGATAAAGGTGTAACTTTCAAGAATTACAGAAATTTTTACCTGTTTCAGTTTTGAAATTCTATTACCCGAGTCCCATTGTTTGCACGACCTTTTGTCACTGGCTCATATGCATAGATATATATATATGCGTGTGTGTGTGTGTGTGTGTGTGTGTGTGTGTGTGTGTGTGTGTGTGTGTGTGTGTGTGTGAATATGTGTGTGTGTGTGTGTGTGTGTGTGTGTGTGTGTGTGTGTGTGTGTGTGTGTGTAAACTTGTTTAAAGTGGCCAAACTAAAAAAAAAAAAAAAAAATTTCCATGTTGGTATTAATAGTTGCACTTGGCGTCCTAAGTTACACATGTCACATGATAATGTGGCAAGATTTTTTCAACATTAATCTGACTAACACTGACAGCATTTTAGTTTTATTTTTCCCCAATAAGAAACTGGACATGCTTAGCATTCTTTTACAGTCGTTTGCTATTCAAAATTAAAAAAAGTAATTTTTCAGTATCCATGTCACAATTCTGGGCATATTTCAGAAGAATGACCCATAAATTTCTCAAGATTTCATCATGTTGTGATACTAGCCTAGGTCATAATACATCAATTCCTACAGATTTGCAATGCTTGACATGTTCCTTCACACACACACACAAAAATGAGTTTTTAACAAACACAAAAACTCAGTCAATCAGAACAGTTTTGGCCTTGATTCTTCAGCACTAAATGCCTGTCTAGCACCATAAATGCATACTCACTTTGATTAGTCTGAAAGCTTCATACTCATCCGAGACTGAGACTAGTGACTGGCAGTGAACAGGTCTAAATGGTGAAGCGATATTTTCAGCATGACGACGACTCAGCATTGAAAAAAAAAAATCTACTTCATCCATATCCCTGGATATTATTACTGACGGAGGTATGCCTGCACCCTTGTTTTCAACAACTGGGTATGAATACACCTTGCTCTCAGATACACACATGAAACACTGCCTTTGTACTGATTGTGACACTGTTGGTGTCAGTCATGAAAATTTGACCAAAGCTAACACAATATCCATTACAACAGTTTAACGTGGCACGTCAAAACTTTAGAAACAGTGGTACAGGCAAAACCGACACAACAATGGTAAACAACATCTTGAACATGACGATAAACATCAATGATCAATGATCGTGACACTGCCCTATCGTGATACATGTATTAACTAATGAGCTGCAAGCAAACGGATAACTCATGGTTACAAAGACTGGTGAAAATTCTAATAGGAATATTCAATTATATAACTTCTATCGATACTCAAACTGAAAACTGGAACTGCAAGTGCAAGTATCACTCAGTCAGACTAGACTATTTTTCACATACAGTACAGCTCTGTGTTCTGTTGTCAGTAGTCAGAAGAGTTGATGTGCAACAGCAACAAACCAACAGATGATCACAAAAGACAAGAAGAAAACAGAATAAAATACTACATACGGGCTCTAGATCAGGCAAACTTCAAAGTTGAAAGCTGCGATCAAATCTGCCAAATGCAGACTTATTAAGCACAGACACACACTTACACAACAAACTGCAAACTTGCGGTGTTCTCACTGTGCACACAATGGCGACCCTGGGATTTCAGATCTGCAGAAAGGAAATGGCGATCTCTGATTGGATGATTTGGAACATCTGTCACAGGTTGTCATCTGTCCCACGCAATATCGCGAGGACTGAGTTTACGTCATAGTCAATTAATCGACAAGACGAAGACAAATGAGGCAAACTGATCGAGTCAACCAATCTGTTTCATAACATTTTATTTTGTTTCATAATGACAAAGGGAACCACACCCACACACAAACTTCACTGAGACGTCACACCGCACAGCGAATATGGCCTACTGGGAAAACTCCACCAATGACTTACGTTCTCAGACATTTCAACAATTTTTTAAGCTTGTATTTGCGGTTTTCAAACGTCCTTTTATGCCTGTGGCCTTGTAACATATGCGATGCCATTGATACAAATTCTGTTTAGAATTTTTCTTACATGACATGTGTATGAATGCACCGTTTAATTTTCGTTTTCACAAAACTTGACTGGTTGCTTTTTCTGAAGCTTATACTTTTGCATCACATCACTTCGCGTGTTTTTGCCCAAAGAACTACAACTGACTTTACGAATTGTTGTGTTCCATAAACGTTCGTCTGCTCACCACTTTCAATGAAATAGGCCTGTCTCCGGCCTGTGTGTAAGTTTGTTCTGGAAATCAAAATAAACGTAAACACTTAAGAGATCGGTGATCGTTTCAATTTGAAATCGTCCTTTTCATTTGTCTCAACACTGTAGACGACAAGTAGGCTAATAGGCTGAAGTCATTCACCAGGACGAGGGATGAAAAAAAAAAAAAAAAAAAAAAAAAGCCAAAAGAAAAGACAAGTAGGCAGCTGCGAAATCATATGCGAACTTTCAAGAAAATCTTAAATAAATGTCAGCGAACCGCCCAGAGAAACGTGGACCAAAGTGTCACAAACAACACACAACGCGTTTCGACCTCTTAGGTCTTCCTCAGGTGAAAACAAAGACGGACAAAATAACGAAAATGCACTTAGCTTTGATCGCTTCAGATTGCTTCTGAGTTCAGCGCAAGGAAGGCGTTGAATGCTTCTGAGTTCAGCGCAAGGAAGGCGTTGAATCAACGCCTTCCTTGCGCTGAACTCAGAAGCAATCTGAAGCGATCAAAGCTAAGTGCATTTTCGTTATTTTGTCCGTCTTTGTTTCACCTGAGGAAGACCTAAGAGGTCGAAACGCGTTGTGTGTGTTGTCTTGTGACTCGTTTGTCCACGTTTCTCTGGGCGGTTCGCTGACATTTATTTAAGATTTGTTTAGATTTCCGCCTGCAGTCGTTTCACTTTGCAACTAGAACTTTCAAGAGTCGAAAAGGCCATATGTTCTCCATTGATCCGTGACGCACTTTGCCGTTTTTGTTTTTGTTTGTTTTTTTTAACAGACACGGTTTAAACACAAACTTCAGCTGCCGTTCTTTTTTTTTTTTTTTTTTTTTTTTTTAATGTCCTCGCACACATTTGAAATCATAGTAGACATCATGTAAGTTGTATCATCATATCCCATCGTATAAGTAGAAATCGTAAGAGTCTATAAGAAATCAAATTACGTCCGCATTGTGCTAATCAACTTGATAAGGATCGAGCATGGTAATGGATTGGCTGCCTGCTTGGTGAACTCGGTGGTCAAGCATGGAGTTATCAACTACTGTCATAGTTGCAGTTTGAATAACCATACCACACACCTAGTACAGGCAGAAGAGCCTGTATCATGTGCCTGCTATATCCGGATATTGAAGCCGGTACCATTACAGGAGATGCACTGCAGCGTAGATTGACTGACTTCAGTCAGGTTCAAATGTTAAATTTTTCCTTAAAATTTCTTTGGAGGCGTAGAGTGGTTAACTTCACACATTATCAAATGTTATTTTTTTTTCCCCTTAAAACTTCTTTGGAAACAATATTCTTCCCAGTGTCAGTTTATCAGCTCACTAGACATTCATCAGTTCATTTTTGATAGTATTAAGTATTGCAGTAACTGAGCAAGGTAAAGAGTCATTGCCCCCCCCCCCCCCCCCCCTCCCCCCCCCCCCCCCCCCCCCCCCCCCCCCCCCCCCCCCTGAAAATATGGGGAGGGGGGTGGACTAGACCACCCACTGCTCCCACTCCACCCCATCACACTCGTCAATATTTGAAGCTAAAATTGCTGATGGAATGTAATGACCCCCCCCCCCCCCCCCTTCCCTTCAGTCCTCCCCTCTTACCCCCCCCCCCCCCCCCCCCTCTCGTTTTACAGGAATTTGGGAGATAAGGAAACATTGCTCTAAAACCCAAACTGACCCAAAAGCGGGAAAATCTCTACTCCCAAATTTAGTTAGTGTCTTTCTGAAGGTTTAGGTATGGTAGACAAAAAGAGGGAAGTCAGAAAAATACCGTCAGATGGATCTGAATGTGGATCTGATTTAAATATGGGAATGATCTTAACCTGTTTAAAAGCTTTTGTATGCTGATTTTTCAAAAACAAGTTCTAAATAGAGGCAATGATTCTGAAATAATTTGAGCTGAAATTAAGCTTCAAGATTTTCCCATCAGTATCGTCTGATCCTCACATTTTGTTTTAAATGAATAGCAGCATTGTACATCTCGTATATAGCTCTTCAAGGGTTATACTTAATCACAAGAAAGTTCGTTTGATGAACAAATTTCATGTAAATATTTAAGACCATTGTGTGCTGACCTGACAGAATGAATAATCCAGCTAGCTGTGTCAGGAAAATGGGCATTAATCAATACATTCTGTACGTATGCATTTTTATGTTGAAGGGACAGAAAAAAAATCTTTTTTGGGATACTCTCTTTACATAGTTTATAAGATTTCTTTGCTTACATACATTTTCTTTAGTACTTGTGGCAAAAAGTAATCTCTTAAATCCATTGTGTCTTGAATATCTTGAGTTAGTCAGGGTAGTTTGTGACTATTCCCAATGCACTTCATATTAATCAGTGCCTTTTTAAACAAATTTAAAATAAATGTTAGTGAACCGCAAAAAAAAAAAAAAAAACAAACGAATCACAAGACAAAACAATGCATTCGACCTGATCCAACGGCTATCTGCGCTGAAGTCATGAAGATATGTGACTGCTCATTGATTTTCCTTGTCCTAATTGTTCTGTATGAGTGTATCTTGCCTGAAGGAGACCTATGAGGTCGAAATGCATCATGTTTTGTCTTGTGATTCGTTTGTCCACTTTTTTTTTTTTTTTTTTTTGCAGTTTGCTAACATTTATTTAAGATTTATTTAGTTTTCCACCTGCAGTTGTCTCACTTTGCAACCAGTGCGTTTTTGTTGTAAAGATTCAGGGAGTCATGACACAATGCCCATAAAACATCACCAGGATGATTAGTTACGTACAGACGAGAGATTCAAGCCACAAAGACCAAACAGAAAATAATCTGGATTGAGAGTTAAAAAAAATTTCTGTACCTAGCATAGGTATGATATTTCTTAGGAATCGTAATGTCTTTTTACGACATGAAAAAAAAAAAAGAGAGAAAAGGGAAACGATCACTGCAACTTATAACTGCAGAGCACATTCCACTAATATATTTGCTTCAGATATATACATATGGTCATGAAGGTGTTAGAAGTTGTTAATATTGTTATTTGATTACCAATTAATTGAGTGAGAAGAAATGATTTGAAGACATCACTTCAAGTTATATTAGGTTAATAACGGAGGGAATGGGTAGGATACATAATTCAATGAGGTCAAAGAGACAGGCATGCGCTTAACATGTGATAATCTTATAACAAAGAGACACAGATCTATACTGAATCCTATTGTTCATTTTGAGCCAACATAATTTCTTCAAGAGATACGAAGTACAATGTTGTTTTGGCGCCTTGTAATTAAGGCAAGCAGTCAGATTTTGAATACATGGAGTAAGGCTGCAGGAACACCAAAGAGAAGAACATTACAATAATCTAGTCTTGACAAGATGCAGGGAGACATCAACTTTTTGGGGCCTGTTCTGTAAGGAAAGGTCTGACAGAACTGATGAAGCAGATTCTAAGAAAGGATGCTTGGCAGATGTTGGCTATGTGGTGTTCATGGTGAGATCAGAGTTGAGAAGCCAATGGCTTAGCTAAGATGTCATTGGAGCCCTGGACTATTGACAGATAAAGACAGGCGTCTTAAGCCCACGAATATTTCATAACTGGACTGCCTCTGTTTTTAATCATGGTTTAATTAATGTGCATTTATTGTGAACAATAGCTTAAACTGCAATATATACACAGGACGCAAACAACTTCATGACATATACAGCAGCTTAAACTGCCATACACACAGATGTGAACAACTTCATGACATATACAGCAGCTTAAACTGCCATACACACAAGATGTGAACAACTTCAAGACATATACAGCAGCTTAAACTGCCATACACACAAGATGTGAACAACTTCAAGACATATACAGCACTTAAACTGCCATATACACAGATGTGAACAACTTCAGACATATACAGCAGCTTAAACTGCCATACACACAAGATGTGAACAACTTCACGACATATACAGCAGCTTAAACTTAAACTGCCATACACACAAGATGTGAACAACTTCAAGACATATACAGCAGCTTAAACTGCCATACACACAAGATGTGAACAACTTCAAGACATATACAGCAGCTTAAACTGCCATACACACAAGATGTGAACAACTTCATGACATATACAGCAGCTTAAACTGCCATATACACACAGATGTGAACAACTTCAAGACATATACAGCAGCTTAAACTGCCATACACACAAGATGTGAACAACTTCAAGACATATACAGCAGCTTAAACTGCCATACACACAAGATGTGAAACAACTTCAAGACATATACAGCAGCTTAAACTGCCATATACACACAAGATGTGAACAACTTCATGACATATACAGCAGCTTAAACTGCCATACACACAGATGTGAACAATTGAACACACTTCAAGACATATACAGCAGCTTAAACTGCCATACACACAAGATGTGAACAACTTCATGACATATACAGCAGCTTAAACTGCCATACACACAGATGTGAACAACTTCAAGACATATACAGCAGCTAAACTGCCATACACACAAGATGTGAACAACTTCATGACATATACAGCAGCTTAAACTGCCATACACACAAGATGTGAACAACTTCATGACATATACAGCAGCTTAAACTGCCATATACACAAGATGTGAACAACTTCAAGACATATATACAGCAGCTTAAACTGCCATACACACAAGATGTGAACAACTCCATGAGACATATACAGCAGCTTAAACTGCCATAACACAGGATGTGAACAACTTCACGACATATACAGCAGTTTAAACTGCCATACACACAGATGTGAACAACTTCACGACATATACAGCAGTTTAAACTGCCATACACACAGGACGTGAACAACTTCATGACATATAGAGCAGTTTAAACTGCCCAAACACACAGGATGTGAACAACTTCACGACATACACAGCAGCTTAAACGTTTATGCCATAAACACAGGACATGAACAACCTTATGACATATACAGCAGTTTAACTGCCATACACACAGGATGTGAACAACTTCACGACATATACAGCATTTTAAACTGCCATACACACAGGATGTGAACAACTTCACGACATATACAG
>JADBJO010003406.1:0-5000 GCA_016801955.1 Conus betulinus
GCATATAACCGATTCCGAAAGTCGAAGGTGTCGAGTAGGGGAGCAAGAGGAAAGGGGGGGGGGGGGGGGGGGGGGGGGGCCAAGAATTTGGTAGAAAGTAAGGTAAATAATAAGCATTGGCATATTCCATAAAGATATTTCACCAACCCTTTTTGTCGTCGTGTTGTGTTTGCTTCAAATTTCTCAACTTAATATCCCGAAAGTAGCATTCCATTCACACTACTCATTTTGGTTCTCTCCATCTCCAGCTACACCCAAATCCACTGTGTCCCAATACCGTAGTCTACAGAGAGTAATCTTTGTCAAGATGCAATGAGCTAACCTACAAAAGAAAACTCTCCTTGCTCTCCTCCTCCTCCTCCTCCTTCTCCTCCTCCTCCTTCTCCTCCCCCTCCTCCTCCTCCTCCTTCTTTTTCTTCTTCTTCTTCTCTTCTTCTTCTTCTTTTCTTCTTCTTCTTCTTCTTGTCTCCCCCCTCCTTCTCCTGCTTAACATTGTGATGAGTCATTGGTGGCATTGCGCTGAAGAACTGGTCACCAGGTTCCTCCAGCTCTAACGGTCGCGTTCCAAGGCTTGATTGTCTTCAGACGGTTTCCCTGTCCAGCCTGCAGTCTGACCAGTTCATTTGCTTTTTCGGTCGTCACCCCCGTCTCGCTCCCTAGACAGTTCCCTGGGAAGAGTGTGGGGGTGCTTCTTCAGCAACATCAGGGGCTCTCGTCAGCTGCAGGTCACCATGTAACCCAGTTACACCTGCCACATGTGGGGCAGTAAATAAAAGCAATCCAAGACTGGAAACGAAATGGTTTTCGCCACGTTTGAATTGCCCATGGCAGAAACATGAATGAAAAGTTACAATACTCATCGAACGAAAGACATGAACAAATTACAATGCAAGCACGACACGTTTTGGTTTGTTTGCTTTAAATCAGGCCAGAAAAAACAACATTCAAGACAAAGAAAACGAACGATCAATGACATATTCCTCCAGTTGTGCACAAAATGGATGTGGGGGAAACGCTTGTCTGAATACAAGAATTTAATCTTTAATCACACCACATACCACGATTTTCTATATTCTCCAAATTAAATCTTATTATGACTAATTTTTTTTTGTGTAGTTGATGTGGCGTGAATTCAGTTCCTGTCTGAGTAGAAATATGTGTGCGTGTGTACTTCGAGTGGATAGTTTCTCGTTAAATGTCATTAAGATGTAGCGTCGACGTTTGTCTGTTGTTATTTTTCTCAAGTTCAAAACCGCGAGATTTAGTTGATTTTTCAAGGCATACATCGTTCACATGATACAAAGGTTGATGAGATGTTCCAGATGAAATCAAGGCAGGACGCCTTGTCTCTTTTTGCAATGTGTTGTCTGCTACCACCGTGTGCACTGTCCATATCATATTCGCTCTGTGTATTGTCTGTTTTGCTATGTGTATTTTCTGCTTTGCTATGTGTGTCGCCTTTTTTGCCTTGGTCTGCGAAGTGTTTGTAGGATGACAGGAAAACGACCAAATGCTACTGATATTTGAAAACTCTTTCGCATTTTAAATAAGCTGAGAATATCTTCTTAAAATTCTGTTTGCATTTTCCCCGTGAAAGAATATTGGAAAAGAATATAGAATACTCAGAGAGTGAACAAATACTCATGAGAGAGAGAGAGAGAGAGAGAGAGAGAGAGAGAGAGAGAGAGAGAGAGAGAGAGAGTTCATAACTAAGTAAGCTCATGAGTCTTAATGACACTGCTTGTGTGCTTTCATTTATTTTCAATTGATTCAGAAGGATAATCGTGGAAAGATGGCAGAACACATTTAAAAGGATGAGTGCCAGGTACTCTACACATACAACATTTTAAGCAAGATAATTCAGTGCTAAACAATTTATGATCGACCTTTCATGAGTTGAATGGAAACACAGAGAAAAACGTTTTATAGCTGCAATATTTTGCGATCGAAAGAAATAATATTATTTAATGAAAAATATGAGAAGAGAAACGAAAACAGAGGGGATGGGAGGGGGGGGGGTGAGAGAGAGAGAGAGAGAGAGAGAGAGAGAGAGAGAGAGAGAGAGAGGAGAGAGAGAGAGAGAGAGAGAGAGAGAGAGAGAGATCTTAAAAGTAGTGATAAACATGAAATAAATTCTATAGAAAGCTAGCTTGTACATTTATTCGTCACACCTTGCACATCCCTTTTTTTCTGCCAGCCACATGAAAATAAGACTATGGCCGACATTTATTGCATGCACTAGTTCTTTTTTTCTTTTCTTTCTCTTCTTTTTTTCCCTCTTTCTCTACTCCTGCCCACCCACCATGAGGCACACTTGCCTTCCAGTTGCGCTGACTGCAGGGCAGTGCCAGCTTCGTTGTCTTGGGGAGACCCTGATGCCTGCCCCCCATTCATCCTCTGTCGTGCCCCTGCTTTCACTTGTCAATGGCAACGCCACTAGCCTGCTGCTTTGCTTTATGCAGAACAGGAGAAAAATCATAAATAATTTGAAGAGTGCTTTCTTCCCCTCCGCCCCCCCCCCCCCCCCCCCCTCCCCCACCCCCGCCCCGCTCCCTTTCACATGCATGTGCGGTTACTTTTCTCTTTCCATCGGAATAGCTCAGTTGGTAGAAAGCCGGACTCGTAATCTTGGTGATCCTTGGGTTGCGGTTTCGAATCTCCGCTGGAGCGTTTCGGTATAGGGGGATTTTTCCCTCGGAGTTAACATTGGTTCTGACTCCAGTTCCCAGACAGTCCTTCAAATGAGACTATAAACCGAGGTTCCGTGTGTGAACACAGGCATAATATCTTGCACACACGTAAAATTCCATCACCAATTTCGGAAGAGAAGGCCACTTTGGCCGTTGGGATGGATGACACGTTACACATAGCATGCACCCTGCGTGAGAAATGGAAAGAATGAAGGAAGTAAGGAACTTGAGTGAACGATATTGAACGATATGACTGGATGACACGGGAAACGACTGAATGAAGCGCCAACTGGCAGCTCTTCAGTCGGCACTACCCAGGTAGGCAGCCCGTTGTGTAAACGAGTGTTGATTGTAAAGCGCTTAGAGCTTGGTCTCTAGCCGAGAATAGGCGCTATACAAGTTTTCATTATTATTATTATTATTATTGTTATTATTTCTTCTGGCCTGTCCCTTCTGTTTGACTTGAATTGTGTTGTTTTGTCAGAAATCATTTTATTAAAGAGATCTTCACAAATCCACTCACGTTACACAATGAACAGCAGCACTGCTTGTCTGTCTGCATTTTTTCTTTAACCTGGGCTGCATTGATAACGAACAAGGACCAAATACTGAGACAAGGTTGGTACATACTTGAAAGCTGGCTTGAATATCACTTCACATCTTACACATCTTTTTTCTCTGCCAGCCACAGGAAAATAACATCATGGCCGACATTCATGTCGAACGTTGCATGCACGAATTCTTGATCATGCGTGTATCCATACGTGTGTGCGTGAGTGCGTGCATACGCGCAAATGCATGTGGGGTGGGGGGGGGGGGGGGGATGGGGGGGGGGGGTGTGTGTGTTGTGTGGGGGGGGTGTATGTGTGGGTGGTGTGTGGGTGTGGTGGGTGTGGTGGGTGTGTGTGGGTGTGTGGGTGTGGGGTGTGGGTGTGTGGGTGTGTACGAGGGAGAGAGAGAGAGAGAGAGAGAGAGAGAGAGAGAGAGAGAGAGAGAGAGAGAGAGAGAGAGAGAGAGAGAAAGAAAGAGAGAGAGAGAGAGAGAAGAGAGAGAGAGAGAGAGAGAGAGGGTGAGGGTGGGGGCATGATCATAACTAATTAATATCATGAGTGTTAATGATAGTTCTTGTATGATTTTTTTTGTTCCATATTGATTGAGAGGGATGGTCACAGAAGAATGAAAGAGTTATTCAAAAGAATGTGTGCCAGGCATTTTGCACATACAACATTTCAAAAGCAGCAAATTCAGTGCTACCTTTGTAATATTTTTGGAATAAAAAAATGTGATGTTATTTACATGGAATAGGTGATCAGAGGAGGAAGAAAGAGGAAAGAGAGAGAGAGAGAGAGAGGAGAGAGAGAGAGAGAGAGAGAGAGAGAGAGAGAGAGAGAGAGAGAGGCATAAGAAAAAAAAAACATAAACTGCATAAGTTTTTGTTTGTTTGTTTGTTTGTTTGTTTGTTTTAATAGCGAACTTGAAACAAATACTACGATAAAACTGGTACATAGTTGGCTACACCCCAGTGAAAGCTAGCTTGTACATCTTCCACACCATACACATTCTTCTGTCTACCAGCCACATGAAAACAACACCATAGCCGACGTGTATTTGTGCACAGGTTCTTTTGAACGATCACTTTTGTGCCCACCCCCCATGCAGCCCACTTGTCTTCCAGTGGTGCTGATGACAGGGTAGGGTAGTGGCAGCTTCATTGCCTTGCGGAGACCCTTGCGCCTGCCCCACCATCCTCTCTCACGAGCCTCTGCATTCATTTGTCAATGACAACGTCACTATAACCTGCTGCTTTGCTTTATGCAGAACAGGTTAGAGATCACGGATCATTTGAAGAATGGTTCCTGCCCTCTTCACGTGCGTGCGAGGTTGCTTTTTTTTTTTCTTTCCATTTCCTCTGGCGTGTCCCTTCTGTTTGACTTGAACTGTGTTTGCCAGAAATCATAAACGCTTCAAGATCTTCACAAAACCACTCACGTTACACAAGAAACAGCCGCTCTGCTTGTCTGTCCGCATTTTTTTGTTGTTTTGTTTTATTAACCTGGATTGAATAAAAGTTACTCTGTGTTAGGTTTTCTTATGGGAGCAAAAGTTACCAAACTTGTTTACTGTTTATTGTTTACTGTTCCCTGCCTTATTTCATTTCCAATTTCTTTTTGATGAAATCGAGGTTATTTGTATATGTTTTCTGTCCGCTTTCGTGTTTGTTTTTTGATCTCCCTTGCATCCTTGGGTGGATCCTCAAGCATAGGCTCAAAGATTGTCCCCTCCATTTATACTATTTGCATAATGCCTTTA
>JADBJO010003406.1:27500-30000 GCA_016801955.1 Conus betulinus
CTGTCTCTCTGCCTGTCTGTCTGTCTCTGTCTGTCTGTCTGTCTGTCTGTCTGTCTCTCTCTCTCTCTCTCTCTCTCTCTCTCTCTCTCTCTCTCTCTCAGTAATCCTATCTAGAAACAGGGAAAAAAAAAAAAAAAATCACCCATCTTTTCCCTTAATTTGAGTCATTGTTGGAGTGAAATGGACAAGTCCACGGCGCATGAAATAGTCACTGATGAAAAAAAAAAGAAATAATAAGAAAAAAATATTACATTCTATACTGCACATTGGTTATTCTCAAGTCGTATCAATCGAGTTTGCATATTTACTATGCTTATCATGCATGCCTAGTTTAGTTGCGTTGGTGCCTGTTTGTTTTTTTATGAACGGATAATTTGCAGTTCAAGGTAAACCCTGAAACAATCATCCCACCGAACGCAGATTTCTCTGCCAACAGTCGCTGTCGTCTCATCTTTCAAGCATACTTTAGTTTGAAGATGCAGAAGGTTGTGAAGAAAATGCTCACCAAGGGGCCATGACTCAGAATCCTTTCTTGTCGGTCGTTCTGAGGTCACTTGGAAGCATGCTGATGTTCGTGTGGGAACGCTCTCGCTCTCCCTGCCTTTGCCCAAAGCACTAAGACTGTAGTGTCTGCTTAAGTTGACTAGCAAAGAAACGTCAAAGGCACTAACAGTCATCTGAAAGACGGTTCTGAAAGAAGGTTCTGAAAGACATTGACTATCTATATCTTTACGATTTTCAGAATCACAACTTTGAATCTTGTCATCGAAAATCAAGCAAATGCTTGTCATTTCGAAAATGATGCTTGATGTGGCCATTTTGATTAGCGTCAAATGCTGAAAGGGGAACAATCAAAAAGACTGAACTCTCAAATCCACTACAACTATCGTCTGTTGTCTAAAAAGCAGGGTGGTCCATATTACTAGCTGGTCCATATTCGTAGACTTTCCCCTAAGTATTCTAAGGGTTTGCCTCAGGCGGACCTGACGGCACCGTGGCGTTAATAATTGTTTGTGGACTGTTGATCGCTGGCTGGGGTGGCACGGGTAGAGAGTCTATGGGGTCGGGAACGGGGAAGGGGTAAGAGGGTGAAAGGGGCGGGGAGGGAGAGGAATCTGTAGTTTTGTCTTCTAAACTGGTTCCCTAGGCATGAGAGAGGGAATGGAGGCAGAACAGCAATGCATTCTGTCTACTTCTGACTGTCTACTACACCAGGCCAAACACGATTCCTAACTTTGCTCTCTGCTCTCAGCTCCTCCTCCTCCTCCTCCTCCTCTCTCTCTCTCTCATCTCTCCTCTCAACTCTCTCTCTCTCTCTCTCCTCTCTCTCCTCTCTCTCCTCTCTCCTCTGGTCTCTGTGTGTGTGTGTGTGTGTGTGTGTGTGTGGTGTGTGGTGTGGTGTGGTGTGTGTGTGTGTGTGTGGTGTGTGTTGTGTGTGTGTGTGTGTGTGTGTGTTGTGTGTACGTGTGCACGTGTGCGTGACTCAATGAATACGTTTCCTCAGTTGATCCTAATGAATAATACATGTCACCATTTTCACGTTTTTTTAGTAACTTACATCGATTCAGCAAGGCCGTACGTGGAACGCAATGGGTTCACGCCATTTCGACGAGTTTTTCTAACGTAACAAATTATAACTGAAACGTTCGCAGTGTTCGTCTTTCGAATCTAAGGAAAGATTTAAATAACTCTGGACTGAAAGCGAGCTGACAATTTTCCTTCTAAACAAAACATACAGAAGGAAATGTTCCAATCCAAAACAAAATGGCACCAACCTTTTATCATCCATTCTATCACAAAGCCTGGGAAGGGGACTGGCAGCGTCCTTGTTATGGAGAATTCCGGGCGCTTGTGTCTTCTCCACTCTCGGGCTTTCCATCTATTTGTCAAATTGGACCCTGCTGTTTTTGCTGCACTGCAGACTGGATGGAAGGATGGAAACTGCTGACAATTCAAAAGACGTTTTTTTCTCCTCTGTGTTAAGCGGCCATTCGATCACACGCGCTCTTTTGTATTCTTTCTTTCTTTGTTTGTTGTTTGTTTGTGTGTTTTTTTTTTTTTTTTATTTTTTTTTTTTTACAGTTTTTGCTTATATTTTTAGGTCGATTTGAATTATATCCATTAAACTGTCAAAGGAAAACCACTCTCAGCATAGCAACATTGTGAATCTCTCTCTCTCTCTCTCTCTCTCTCTCTCTCTCTCTCTCTCTCTCTCCTCTCTCTCTCTCTCTCTCTCTCTCTCGCTCTCTCTCGCTCTCTTCTCTCGCTCTCGCTCGTCGTCGTCTGTCTCTGTGTGTGTGTGTGTGTGTGCGTGCGTGCGTGCGTGCGTGCGTGCGTGCGTGCGTGCGTGCGTGCGTGCGTGCGTGCGTGCGTGCGTGCGTGCGTGCGTGCGTGCGTGCGTGCGTGCGTGCGTGCGTGCGTGCGTGCGTGCGTGCGTGCGTGCGTGTGTGTGTGTGTGTGTGTGAACATGCATATTTTAGTGTTTTTTTTCATCATTAAG
>JADBJO010003406.1:50000-55000 GCA_016801955.1 Conus betulinus
GAAGGCTATTTAGAAATTAAAAAAAAAATCCATCCCACTTGTTTTTTTGTAGTTAAAGTTATTGTGTGAAATGGGTAAATTATGGCTGCGTGAAATAATCAGTAATTAAAAAAAAAGACGACAGGAAATCATCTAAGGAATAAGCTATATTGCATTTTCTCCTCCAAGGTCATGCAAACTAAATTAATCATATTCATGATATTCGTGTCGTGCGTGACTGGTTTAGTTACACTGGCACCTGTTTGTTTTATAAACAAGAATATGTTATTTTGAATTTATGGTCAATCCTGAAACAACTTGCCCTCAGCAAACAGTTGCTGTCATCTGACAGTTTATGCATACTCTGTTGTTCTCAAGGGGGAGGAAGTCCGTGAAGAAAGCCCCTCCCCCCCGCCCCCCCCCCCCCCCCCCCCCCCCCCCCGCCCCCCCCCCCCCCACTTCCAAGGAGACACGAGTTACATTCTTTTCCCTCGTACGTTCAGAAAACGGTAGTAGGCACGCAAACGTTCCAAAGGGACCCCGCCTCTGGGTTTTGCCACAGACACTGAGAATGAAGTATCCTGTTCAGTTTGACTAAGAGCATCCAAGTCACCCGCAGTGCCCGACAGATTCCCCATAGGGTTTGCCTGACGCTTACGTGACGGCAACGAGGCATTAATAGATCTTTACGGACTGAAGATCGCTACACGGGGCGGCATGAGTAGGGAGCCGAAGGGATGTTGGGGGATGGGGGGGTGGGGGGAATGGGGGTTCGGTAGGGTGGGAAGGCTAAAAAATCAGAAGGCACATCAGGCTGGCTTTAATTATCTTTGGAAGACTCTCAGAACGCAGACCAGGCCAGACAAGATTCCTAACTTCCAAGTTGTCATGTTCTTTGCCCATCCCCCCCTCCTTCCCCCCCAAAACTTCCTCTTCCTCTTTGTGTGTGTGTGTGTGTGTGTGTGTGTGTGTGTGTGTGTGAGAGAGAGAGAGAGAGAGAGAGAGAGAGAGAGAGAGGGAGAAAAGAGCGAGAGAGAGAGAGAGAGGGAGAGAGATCATTCTCTCCTCTCTCTCTCTCTCTCTCTCTCTCTCTCTCTCTCTCTCTCTCTCTCTCTCTCTCTCTCTGTGTGTGTGTGTGTGTGTGTGTGTGTGTGTGTGTGTGTGTGTGTGCATGCATGCGCACGTGCGTATATCTATGTGCGTGGCATGTGTGTGTGTGTGTGTGTGTATGTGTGTGTGTGTGTGTGTGTGTGTGTGTGTGTGTGTGTGTGTGTGTGTGTGTGTGTGTGTGTGTGTTTGCGCGTGCGCAGACATAATTTTGTTTTTAGGGGGAGGAGTAGGGTATTGTGTGTTTGGTGGTCTTGAAAGGGAAGTTATCGGAGACAAACCAGAGATTTTTTTTTTTGTTTTGGTCTGAGTCCTTCGTGATTAGCATATAAGGCCCGAACACCAATTGAAATTACAGCGATCCTTGATATTTGTTCGAGTCTTGAAAACATATCACCAAACATATATCTCCTACCAAGACAATTGCACGTTAAAGGTGATCTTTGATGGCTGCCAGATAATTTAATTTTGTACTGTTAATTTTGTACTCGGTGTGTCTCTTCAATGCATGATTGTATCTGTTTAACAGTGTGTGAATAGTCTGGAGATTCCCTTCTGGACCATGTGTACTCGGCACCCCTTGAGGGCAACATTTCCTGGCGAAACGTATCTGGTATTCTAGGCATTCGGCGTGTTTTTGGTATTCTGTCTCCACTATCAGTGGATTAGCTAAGTGCGTGTTCATGTCTTCGAGCTTTCTTGCTGATCCGCACTTTTCTGGTTCTAGCAAAGAAAATAATAAGGGAGTGGGGAGAGGGGAACGCGGGTGGTGAGGGTGCAGTGTAATCTATATACGGTCGTTGTGTGTGTGTGTGTGTGTGTGTGTGTGTGTGTGTGTGTGTGTGTGTGTGTGTGTGTGTGTGTGTGTGTGTGTGTGTGTGTGTGTGTGTGTGTGTGTGTGTGTGTGTGTGTGTGTGTGTGCTTGCTCGCACGATCGCGCTCCTGCAAGTTTGTGGGTTTGTTCATGTGCTGTGTGTGCAATTGTATGTGAAAGGGTGAAAGTTTGACGAAGCGTGTATGTGTGTATGCATAAGCAGAAAGACATTCTGAGATGCCTGCCACCTCCACCCCCCTCCCCCCGACACACACACGCGCGCATACGCGCGCGCGCGTGCACACACACACACACACACACACACACACACACACACACACACACACACACACACACACACACACACACACACACGCACACATTCCAAATACTGACTACATTTGTAAGGGTGTGCAGGTGCAGAGAACGAATGTCCAGAGAGGGCACAGGCGAAGCGGGAAGATTCCTGGGGGAGAGGCAAAAGGCATGCTGATAAGACGGGAGGATGGCAAAGACAAATGACCCAGGCTCTTTGCTTCCATGTGCAACAAGCCTAAATCACCAGTGCAACCGGAGCTGTGCCATTTCCCCTTCCAGCTGAGGGAGTATTGCTTTCTGGGCGGTGCCATTAACCGCGCAGTGAAGGTCTCCTGGTCGCTGTTTATGAGGTGGCGGTCAAGGCAGCCGTGTAATGGTGATGCGTTACTCATGTATGCTACATGTGTGTTTGTTCATGAGGATCGAGAACCGTATGCGGAAG
Source organism: Conus betulinus (assembly GCA_016801955.1). NCBI lineage: Eukaryota > Metazoa > Mollusca > Gastropoda > Neogastropoda > Conidae > Conus > Conus betulinus. The sequence goes on from JADBJO010003406.1 coordinate 52,661, forward strand.
CAGCGAAGTTGTTAAATCATTCATTCATTCATTCATTCATTCATTCTTTCATTCATTCTTTCTTTCTTTCTTCTTTCTTTCTTTCTTTCTTTCTTTCTTTTTCTGTCTTTATTTCGTTCATTCGGGTTTTCGTTCGTTCGTTCATCGATGTTCACTGTCATTCACTTTGTTATACTGCTATTCTTTTATTCATAAACATATCCAAAATGGGCTTAAGACGAATGATAAATGAGTGAACATTTTTTTTGTCTTGCAATAAACTTAACTTACGTCAAGTTCCTGTCTTCAGGATCGTATTTTGTGTTGTCGTCTGCCAGCATTTGTTGAGTATTGCTCTTTACCGACATACGTATGGCCGTTGTTGTTTACCAGAGTATGTACAGTGTTGCTGTTTGCCAACATTTGTTGTGTGTGTGTGTGTGTGTGTGTGTGTGTGTGTGTGTGTGTGTGTGTGTGTGTGTGTGTGTGTGTGTGTGTGTGTGTGTATGTGCGTGTGCGTGTGTGTGTGTGTGTGTGTGTGTGTGTGTGTGTGTGTGTGTGTGCGTGCGTGCGTGCGTGCGTGTGTGTGTGCGCGCGTGCGTGTGTGTGTGTGTGTGTGTGTGTGCGTGTGTGTGTGTGTGTGTGTGTGTGTGTGTGTGTGTGTGTGTGTGTGTGTGTGTGTGTGTGTACACTTTACCGACATATGAATGGCCCGTGTTGGTTACCACAGTCTGCACGGCGTGGCTGTTTGCCAACATTTGTTTTGTGTTTACTCTTTGCTGACATATGAATGACCTTGCTGTTTACAGCTGTATGTATAGAGCTGCTATTTACCAACATATGTATGGCCCTTGCTGTTTGCTACTGTATGTACAGTGCTGCTGTTCGCCAACATTTGTATTGTGTTTACTCTTTACCGACACACGTATGCCCTTGTTGTTTACTACAGTATGTATGGCGTTGCTCTTTGCCGGCAGTATTGTGTTGCTGTTTACCAACATTTCTGTAGCCGTTGCCTTTTATCACTGTAAGTACAATGTTGCTGTTTGCCAACATATGTATTGTGTTGCTGTGTACCAACATGTATCTGGCCCTTGTCATTTACCACTGTATGTACAGTGTTGCTGTTTACCAACATAACTATGTATGGCCCTTGCTGTTTACCACTGCACATACAATGTTGCTGTTTGCCTACATATGCTTTGTGTTGGTGTGTACCAACATGTATCTGGCGCTTGGTGTTTACCACTGTATGTACAGTGCTGCTGCTTGCGAACGTATGTATTGTGTTGCCCTTTAACAGTATGTGCACGTTCTGGCTTTTTGCCAACTCTGTTTTGCCAATTGTATTGCTGTGTACAAGAATGTGCCTTGTGCTGCTGTTTATCCACCATATGCATTGTGCTGCTGTTTATCAGGATATGTATGATGTTTGCCACTATGGGTATCATGTTGCTGTTTACCAATATGTGCACGGCGTTGTTTTTCCGCCAATGTATGCATTGTGTTGTTGTTATCAGCATGTGCGTGTTGTTGTTGGTCAACATAAATACTGTGTCGCTGCCTGTCAAAACATGTGTAATGCTCTTTTTTTCATATGCGTATGCGTTGATCTTGTTGCACTTTACTAATACCTGGACTGTGTTCCTGTCAGTCAACATTTGTATAGTGTTGCTCTCTGTAACATCTGTCTTATATTGTATTGCAGTCTGTCAAAAGATATATTGTGTTGAAGTCTTGTCAACATTTGTATTGTTTCGCTGTATGTTCAACGCTTGCGTTGTATTAGTCTTCCAACCTTTCTATTGTGTCCCTGCCTGTCAACACATGCATTTTGCTGTTGCTGTCCCACAACACATATACATTGTGTTGCAGTCTGACAATATATGTTTTGTATTGGCATCTGTTGACATATATTCTGTGTGGGCCTTGTAAAAAGTGTGCAGTGTGTTGCTGTCTGCCAAATTATTAATTGTCTCGCTTTCTGCCAACCGGTGCATTGTCTTGGTGACTGTCAACATATCCATTGTGTTGCTGTCAACATACGTATTGTGTTGCCGTTTGCCAGCTTATGTCATCTGCTACTGTCTGATAAAACATGCGTTCATAATCATCTACCAAAGTTTTTGTTGTTGTTGTTGTTTTTTGTTTTTTTTTTTTTTTTGTTTTGCTGTTCACCGAATTGTGTGGTGTCGCTGTTTGCCATCTTATGTCATCTGCTACTGTCTGATAAAACATGCGTTCATAATCGTCTACCAAAGTTTTTTTTTTTTTTTTTTTGTTTTTTTTGTTTTTTGTTTTGCTGTTCACTGATTTGTGTGGTGTCGCCGTGTGCCAGCAAATGAATTCCGTTCTTATCTT
>JADBJO010003406.1:65000-70000 GCA_016801955.1 Conus betulinus
AGCCAACGGTTATCCTTCCTGGATTTTCAACACCCTCAAACCGTTACAAAGGCATCCCAGCAAAAAAGAAGTCCATCACTATCAGCATGCCCTACGTGAAAGGGATGTCAGAGCGCCTGTCAAGGAGTTTCAGCCAACACGGTGTTCAAGTATTACACAAACCAGTGAATTCAATACGATCACAAAAGTCAAGGACAGAACAGAGTTGTAAAAAGAAAAGTGGTGTGGCGTATCACATTCAATGTGAGGAGAGCAGTGAGGACTATTTTGGAGAAACTGGTCGGCCTTTGGAAACAAGGCTAAATGAACATGCTACAAAAACTTCTTCTGCATAATATGAACATCTGACAAAAAACATCCCACCACACCAACAAGTTTCAAGCCACCATAATTGCAGCTGAATCACAATTCACAAAAAGGAAAGTTAAAGAAGCAATAGAAATCAGGGAGAGAAAAACCAAGTTTGAACAGAGGCTGTGGCTATGACCCCCCCCCCCCCCCCCCCCCCCCCCCCCCCCATTTACCCCCCCCCCCCCCCCATTTACACCTATGCGCTGAACACCTATCACTCCACCAGTGAGGACAACTCACCAGAGGACAACAGAACAACACACTCACCACAACTACCAGTCAGTCAAGGGGGCTGATGAAGACCAGCAGTAGCTGGCCGAAAATTTCCCTAAGGTAATTTTTTTTTTATTAAACTCCTGAGTCAGAACACACGGAAATATGAGTAACCCGGAGTCGGAAAGTGTTTTTGCTAAAATTCTGCATTCCTGTCTATCTTGAAGGAACGAAGAAACGATTCAAACAAAGAACTTGTAGTTTTCGTGAGTTTGATACTGAATAAAACTTTTGAAGTGACCGGATGTAAGACGTAACACGTTGATGCTTTAATACTGATATAGATACCTGTCCTGTTAACGATGGTATTCAACCTAGCTGACACACGTGTACCCTTATTGATCGCCGGCATCCTAAGCCGTCTTAACCGTCTCTGTCTGTCTGTTTGTCTGTCTGTCTGTCTGTGTCTTTCTTGCTGCCCCTCTGTCTGTCTGTCTGCCTGTCTATGTGCGTGTGTGTGTGTGTGTGTGTGTGTGTGTGTGTGTGTGTGTTGTGTGTGTTGTTGTTGTTGTTGTTGTTGTTCGTTTGTTCGTTTGCTTCGGAAGATGGCAATCTTTTCAGAGAGAGTCAGTCGTTCTGTAAAGAGAGAATGGTTTCTTTGTTCAAAGACACTGACGTTTCTCTCAGGTGAAATTGATTTATAGGTAAGGAGACCGTGGTCTTGTCGATGTGACCGTGGGCAGGGACCCCTAGTTCCTGAATTGCTCTGCTGTCCTATGATGGAGAGTGACTATGGCAAAGACTCCTTATTCCTGACATGCTCTGTGGTCCCAAAGTAAAATGTGACAATGGCCAGGAATCCAATTTCGAGACCTGCTTTGTGCCCCTACAATAGAATGTAACTATGGCAAGGACTCCCATCCCCCGACCTACTCTCTGTGGTCCTATTATGAAAGGTGACCATTGCGGGAATCCTATTTCGCGACCTGCTCTGTGGTCCTATGTCCGGCTCTGTGATCCTGTAATGAAGTGTGTGACTATGCCAAGGACTCCTATATCCTGACCTGGTCTGTGGTCCTACGATGGAAGGTGTCTATGGCTAGGACTCATATTCCCCATTCTGCTCAGTGGTCTTCTAATGGACTGTGATTAGGGCAAGGACCCATATCTTCCGACCCGCTCAGCGGTCTTTTTAACCGCGTGTAACCATGGGAAAGGACTCCTATTTCCCGACCTGCTTAGTAGCCCTTTAACGGAGAGTGACTTTGGCAAGTGCTTATATTTCTGACAAGGTCAGTGGGTTTTTTTTAATGGAATGTGACAAGTGCAAAGGCTAATTTACTGGACTTAATCAGTGGCCTTTCAATAAAGGGTTTGTCTGGTAAGGACTGCTGTATCCCGACTCTCTCAGGAGCCCTATAACGGAGTGTAACTATGGCAAGGAATTATATTTCCTGACCTGCTCAGTGGCCTTTTAGTCGAGTGTGACTATGGCAAAGACTGCTGTTTCCCGACCAGCTCAGTGGTCCTACTATCGGGGTGTGACTATATGGCAATGACTCATATTTCCTGGCCTGCTCGGTTGTCCTGTAACGGTGTGAAACTATGGCAGAACCTACTTTCCGACCCGCTCAGTGGTCCTATAATGGGGTGTGACTATGGCAAGGACTCAGATTTCCTGACTTTCTCAGACGTCCTATAAATGCCATAAGACTATAGGAAGGGCTCATATTTCCCGACCTCCTCAGTGGTCTTATAACAGAGTGTGATGAGACTATTCTGTCTATTAGGGGATACTGGTTGATTTAGGGGCACTGATCTATCTGTAAGAAGACACCAGTTGTTTCTTTTTTTGCTTTTTTTGTATGTAGTAGACTTTGTTAAAGTACTCGCTTCAGTCTGACGTGTCCTGCCTCTGTAAGTTTGAGGCATTGGTCTGTCTGCAAGAAGACGTCAGTCACACACACACACACACACACACACACACACACACACACACACACACACACACACATATATATATATATATATATATAAAAATAGGATGGTAAAAGGAAGTCCATATAAACTTTCCTATTTTTAACAGATGTTTCAAGCTCTCTGCTCTCCAAGGGGTCGGTTGAGCGTTTTTTTATGTGTGTGTTTGTGTGTGTGGTGTGTGTTAGTGTATCGGAAATATATTTATATATATATATATATATATATATATATATATATATATATATCGGAATGGCTACAGGGACTCACATTGCTCTGACGTCTCCTGTCTCTAGTTCTGAATGTAAGAAGGTGTCACTTTTTTTGACATAGCAGAGCTGGTAAAAGGACTTGCATCCCCTTGGACGTCCACTGTCTCTACCATCTCTCTTGGTCGATTCTTTCTCTGACTTGAGCGTTACATTTAAGCAGACTATGAAGTGAATTCACATTATAACGGAACACAGCGGGCCTTTTGTTAGGCACAGCGTCTGGCTCTTTGATAGCGAAGTCTCGGTCGTTGAAAAAAGAATGCGTCAGTCTTATTCCATTGATAACGGTCTGGAGGGAGGAAGAGGTGAGTAAGGAGAGAGAAACCTTTCTTTTTAACAGAGCTTTTCGGCTCTCTTCACGGGAGAAGTCAACGGCAGTAAAGGCCTTTGGACATAAATAACCTTTACGTAGGAAGATATAAATCTTTTGTGAGAAGAGGCAGACATTCTGAAAGGAGTCATAGAGCTCTTAGTGGGAAGATATCGATCCAGATGTATATGGAGGCATTGTTATTTCTGCTTCAGGGCTTTGATCTACTGGTAAAGAGAGATGACCATTTTCTCAGTGTAGAATTTCGTGCAAGAACTTTTATTCCCTCAGCGTTCCATTTCCCTGAGCACCCCCACCTTGCCAGTAGCTCCCCTGCATTGTCTTTTTCCCTCCACCCTCGTCCATATAAACTTTCCTTTCTGGTTCTTTTGAGAAAGGCATCATTGTTTCCAAAGTGAACACATAATCTTTTTGTTGTTAGGTGAAACAGATCCCGTGTTTGAGTAGAACAGCGCTATTTTTGTTTTTTTCTAAACAAGGCAGTCTGATTTTTTTTTTTTTTAACGGGAGATGATATTTGTATCACTTGAGGTTACTGCCCTTGCATGGATGGGTGCGTTTGTCTTTTTATAGAGTGACATTTTACTGTCAGTATTGTGAGACGACATCTGATCATCTGTAATAGTGAAACTGGTCTTTTCGTTGAGCAGAACGGGTGCAAAGACTCGTATTTCTTTGACCTCCCCAGTCGACCTATATTTCTATTCTTGTTTAGTTTGCAAAGACCAGTAGGTTTGGCAACAAGGTGCATTGAGTTCTACAAAAAGGAATACTATGGAATATTTTCGGGAACCGATACAAAATGTCCTTCAGCCCAAACTAATCCCTCCCTTGGCCATGGTACAAAAAGGTAAGATTTACTTGTTTTGATACTTGTCTAAAACAGTCACATTCACTGAGGTATTTAATATCTATTCCTATTTAAATAAAATTTTGCAATAGTTTATTAGGCTCAGTGCTAGTAACTTATTCAGCCCGATATCAGCAGGCGTATATGATACATATTTTGACGAAAAGTTTCTTGCGTCATGTGGCTTTCAGGGCTTCCAACTAATTTTACCAGCCCTGATGAAAATCACGGTCGTCGATTTGGGAGGTACATGCCTGACATGGGTCAAAGCAATCCAGCACCAGGGATTGATGGTCTATGAAGGCAAGGGTTTCGAAGCATCAGTAGTCCTGCTTTTCTGGTGTTATGACGAATGACTCGCTGGTTATCAGTCTTATTCACGTACTGTGTAGGCTGTTCTTTGTGTCTGGAAAGTTTCTACTGTTGCCACACATTTTACCTTATGTGACGCGTAGCAATAACTTTTTCACCCGTAGAACTATTCTGTCTGTCTGTCTGTTGTCTGTTTGTCTGTCTATCTGTCTGTCTGTCTGTCTCTTCCTTTCTATAAAATTTTACTGTGTGTTGATTCTAGATCTATTTCATAATCACTAGAGCGTTGAGATTGCAAAGCTAGAAAAAATTTGGTTTTATAAATAAAATATTTACTGCATTGTTTCATAACTCTAGGCACAAGAATTGATTTTTATGGATCCCAATTTTCCTGTGGTATAAACTGAATAAAATAGAAGACAGTCTTGCAAAAGAAGGAGCAAATAGAACGCTGTAAATTTATCAAACAGTTCTTAGATTTGTCCTCTTGTGAGTCAATCCAAATTATGGACAAGTATGTGCATGAGCAGAATTTTAGTCCCAAAAATGGCTCAAGATACAAAGTTAGATTGATTCATAGATTAACGCTGAATGCTTGGAACACTAAATATTCCAATGGTATTACCTGTCTGCAGATAAAACATTTCTGTGCACCATCTTTTGTTTGAATACTCAGTGTTGACCTCGCTCTATC
>JADBJO010003406.1:77500-80000 GCA_016801955.1 Conus betulinus
CAAAAAAAGGCTGGTGTGCAATACCATAGTATGTTTGTTGAGTTTTCAAAAAACTAACTAAAGGTGCCACCTAAGAAGTAAAAGAAAATCATGAAAGAGCAAAACAAGCTAGCTGCACTGTAAGTTGCTGGAATGGTGCTCGGTACTTATCCTTGGAATTTATTGTTTCATTGTAATTTAGTCCCTTGCGGATTCATTCCAAGAACTGGCCCTCAGCACTTGTGTCTTAAGAGGTTATCTTTTTATATTTTCTACTTTTTCACAAGAAAATGTAGCTTGTTTTGCTCTTTCAGATTTTCTTTTGCTTCTTAGGTGGCACCTTTAGTTAGTTTTTTGAAAACTCAACAAACATACTATGGTATTGCACACCAGCCTTTTTCTGGTATAGCATTCTTCTTAAAACCGAAAAGGCAGAGGAGTCAAATTATCACTTTCCGCTGTCACTGAGGAGAGAAACAATCAGTTTTCGAAATACCGGTATCTGACCAGAAGTTATATGTTAGTGAGCTTTCTCCCCATTGGAGATGGTCTCCCGCTTTGGAGACTATAAGCTTGCTGAAGGTTCATTTTGAGAAGCATTTATTTATTCCCCATTCACCCACTCAAGCACATACTGTCAGTTAGGCAGAATCATCTACCACTGCAGATATGAAGGCTTATCATCCCCCTATTTCTATAATCTGAGACATAAGAGCAAGCTTTGTTTATAATTCAATATATATTTAGTCAATGACATCCTAGTGTCCCAAGGAATCTCATGGGCAAATTTTAATTTGGCTGATTTGGTGGATCAAGCCACAGTTCACAAACACACACACACACACACACACACTCAGGGAGAAAGTCAGTTTCAGCACTCCTATTTATCACTGCAGCTGTCTCTTAAATGTCATATAATAAAGAAACACATCAGGATATATATAAATATGTGTGTGTGATCGTGAATCCCGTTTGGTACAATTTTGATTCCGGTATCTGTACTCTTTTAGATTATTTCCAGCATCTATCAGTGAAATATTTGCCAAAGGCCAAAATTCGAGTTATTAGATACGGAGCTACTGGTGGGGACGAACAAGATGTTATTAATACATGGGCAAAGCGTATGGACGCTTGAGACAAAGAGGCAAGAGAAACACACACACACACTCTCTCTCTCTCTCTCTCTCTCTCTCTCTCCACTGACTTAGCTGTCCTTTTGCCACCATTCCTCTCCACAATATTTTCACCCATTCCCTCATTTCCTTCTTGTCAGCTTGCCACCACTCATCTTCATCATTTTCGCTCTTTTCCTGGTGCCCCTCACGTTTATTCACCTCTAAGTATCTTCACAATGTTCACCTCTTGTCTTCATGCCCTCTTCTGTTCGTTTTCTTCCATTCATCGTCATCATTTTCATCTATTTCCTATTTGACATTATTGTCTGCTTGTCACAGTGCATCCCCGACGCCATTTTACCCCCCTTTTCACTGCCATAGCTGTCCATTTACAACTATTCATTTCTTCATTATTTTCGCCCCCTTTCTTCGTTTTCTCTCCTGTCCGTTTATCAAAACTCATCTCTCGGTCAGTTTCCCCTTTTCCTTATTTTGTATCTCTGTCCGTTTGCAACCACCAACTTTTTTTTTTTCCTTAATAATGTACACCCTGCTTTTTTTTTTTTTCTCTCTATCTATCAGCCCCACTCAAGTTCCAAGCCAGATTTCCCCTTCCCCTTATTTCTATCTCTTCTCACTTCTTACCACTCATTTTTTCACCTTTCTTCTTCTTACACAAATGAAGGAGTGAGGGATGCACATGGCAGTTGCTTAAAGATGGCGTTTTTCGCCAGTGGGCTCTGCAGTCATGAAACATGGACTAGTGCACCCATGGGATCGCTACCTTGGAGATTCTGTCGTGTCACCTCCAGTGGCCATTATGCAATAGTTATCTGAAGGGGAGCAATGATGTCGCTTGACTTGCTAATGATTTGGCCTGTGCGTGTCTGCATCCTATGTGAATACAGCGCTGGCTTTCAACGGTGGTGGTGCTAGATTGCTCCCAGCTGTTTTTTATTCGGCAGTTGAGGACAGAACATATTTGAGTTCCACTGGCATCTTTGGGTGTCTATTTTTCCCACATCCGTATTTTACCCCGACTCGTTCCTTTACCATTTGATCACTTTCCTAACGTATTTTATATCCCTAACCACAACTCAGCATCATATGCCCCTGTCTTTATTTCTTCTCTCTGTGTTGCATCTGTCATCTTCTCCATGTTCACTCTTTTTGTCCATATTCGTCTTTGTGTCCATATTTGTCTACCACCAGTCATCTGTTCGCTATGTTTACCTTTATCATCATTTCTTCTAAAGTTGTTCACCATCACTGATTTGCACTGCAAGTTTGCCCTTTCCTTATTTCCTCGTTTGTCATTTACCATCACTTATCTCTATATCATGTCCACCCTGTTTTCTCATTTCTTGTTATGTATGTTTCGCATCACTCATTTCAACATTATACTC
>JADBJO010003406.1:85000-92500 GCA_016801955.1 Conus betulinus
CTCCATCCTCTGTGCCGGAACATCTTTTTAGCGGAAAAAAAAAAAAAAAAAAAAAAAAAAAAAAAAAAACCCTCTGGAATGACTTGGAATGGAGTGCCCGACGATCGCCTGCAACTTGACAGGCAGTCGTTGACACCGGCATCATTTGACCTCTACCCTTCTCGACACCACGTCTCTCACCCACCTTCTCCTTCCCCATCGTCGAGTCTTATTCACCGCCTCCTCCCCACTTAGGTTGTCTCTCAGCCACTGTCCCGGAAGAGCACTTGGCCAGACACTCTGTCTTTTCTCCAGTGGAGGTGGACGAGGAATCCTGAACAATGTGGTTAAGCCATTGTACTTACTTTTTATTTCTTGCCTCGCCAGGCCCCTTTTTTTGTGGAAGTGTGAAATTTCCTATGCGTCTTTAAGCTTCCCCTTGTCCCAATATTCTAATGGCCTCTTACAGACTCCTTGACAAGACTTCAGTGCCAATCAGTCTCACTCGGCTGTCCTCCATACCCTGTCATGGAGACCCAGCACCGACCAATAATACTGATATAGTGTGCTTGTTCAAGAACGCTTTTGCTCTGAAGAATGGGTAATGTGGTCTCTCGAATGAAATGACAGAATAGTTCTATGGCAACGGGTGAGTTGTACTGATACAGTAATGATTAGTTAGCGAATAACTTTAGCCTGACGCCATTCGTCTTCAGTGTAGCTTGCCAGCGAAGTGACTATGGCAGCATGTGGACAGCTCACATGATGAGCATAACACAGAGGATTACTTACATATGTGATCGATAAATTTGCTGGGACTGTCGCCTTTAATTATTTTGATCATTTTTTTAAATTTCTTTTGTGGTCAAGCAACAGTGACTAACAGAACAGTTAGCATGATAATGGCAGCGATTCAATGAATGGACAATTCTGATGTCTTCGGCTGAAATATGAGTAGTTCACATCTTCCTTGACTAGCAGTTTCCACCCTCAGACACAAACTAGGATCAAACACAACCAAGAATTCAAGGAAGTGAAGTTTTGTCTTGTAGCAGTTTCAGGTACTCCAAAATGCGTTGAGCTGAGTTCTTCTGGGAACTGATGGCATACAGTGTCATATGCCAGTCAGATTGCAAGCACATTTTACTGTGCCTGTAGCCTTCTGTGTATATGTATCAGGATTCTAGGTCTGGTGGCCTGAAGGAAAGATGACACGATCATGATACTCCCGGCTGACAAAGGCCAAGTCCACGGTCATCATGCCTAAGTCCATGTACCATGATAAAGCCAGCCAACTATTGGATGACAGAAAAACCTACCTACCTCTCAAGAAAGACCCCACCAACAGGTATGCCACCAAGCTCAAGGTTCTGCTCAAACGTCTCAAGGGGCGGGCGGACTTTCCCTTAATCTCTACAGAAAACTGTAACCATCTACCACTGATGTCCCCAAGTTCTATGGCCTTCCTACGGTGCACAAGAAAGACGTTCCTCTCTGTCCGACAGTCGCTTTCAGAGGTCCCCTCATGTATAAAACGGCGAGTTTTGTGGCAGACATCCTGTCTCCTTTGGTTGGCACAACTGAGCACCACATCACCAACAGTGCGGACTTGGTTCAGAAACTGGCAGACTACACACCCTTTCTCCTGACGAATGCCTGGTATCATATGATGTTTCGGCATTGTTCACCAGCGTCCCCATTGAAGAAAGCATCCACATCATCTAAGCAGACTCCAGGCTGACAACACTCTGGCCCCCAGCGTACTACGCTTCCGTGGACAGCATCTGCGAGCTTCTGGCTTGCTGCCTCAACACCACCTACTTCAAGTTTCCAAGGCACTTCTCTTCTTCAACAGACAGAAGGAGCTGCCAGGGGCTCTCCCTTCACCCCATTGTAGCAACCTTTTTCATGGAGGACTTCGAGGAGAAGACCCTGGCGTTTTACAATTCTCCTCCACGCTGCTGGGGTCGCTACGCAGACGACACCCATAACCATCTCAGCGGGAGCTAGTGGAAGACTTCAAAAACCACTTGAACAGTCAACACACTGCTATCAAGTTCACTCGTGAGGTGGAGAACACCTCAATTGCCATGCTGGACACACTCATCACACGGACTGAGGATAGCCCCTCCTTCAATGTATACTGCAAACCCACCCACACAGACCAGTACCTGCAGTTCGAAAGCCACCAGCCGCTAGAACACAGAGTGGACAATAAAAAAAGATGAAAGACCGCAGGATCGTAAACGTAAAGTGAAGAGAAAACAAAATGTGAAAAAAAAAAAAAACAAAAAAAAAAAAAAAAAAACAAAACAAAAAAAAAAAAAAAACGTTTTCACCTCAGGGTAAAATTCGTCGATTAAGAAGACAAAGATGAAAAAACAGTACGTTTCAGGTCATAGACCCTTTCTCAACTGCACAGGGAAGGGCGCAAGAAGTAAGAATTAAAGGCTGACTGCTACTCACAGAAAAAGAAAGCAATCAGTGGCAGGAGTGAGTAGAGTTAAACAGTGAAAGGAAAACTTAAAGTGGGAGGGGGGGGGGGGGGGGGGGGTGTTAAGGAAAAGGGGAAAGTGTGTGTGTGTGTGTGTGTGTGTGTGTGTGTGTGAGAGAGAGAGAGAGAGAGAGAGAGAGAGAGAGAGAGAGAGAGAGCCCACAGAGAGAGAGAGCCCACGGAAGCATGTGCACATGTCCGCCTGTATGTGCGTGAGTGTGTGCGCGCGCGGGGTCGCGTGCATGCGTGCGCCTGTCTGTGTGCTCTCATGGTTGTAAGAAGGTGCAGGGAAAGTGTGGAAGGGAGGAGGGAAATTGGGAGGGGGATGGGAAAAAAGAATGTGAAAATTACACACACTTACAGAAAATACAGGAAAGGGGGAGGGGGAATGGGGGGGGGGGGGGGGGGGTAAATAATAAAGGGAAAGGGGGAGAGTGGAGAAGACAAACAGACAAACTCAGAGTGATACGCACCCTCACCCATCGATCCAACACCATCTGCTCTACTCAGGATACCAAAGACCCAGAAATGGAACACCTCAAACAAGTTCTCACCATATTGGGTCACGAGATGTGGGCGTGGAACATCCCAGCCAGCAAGAAGATCACACCGCATCCAACCACCAAGCAAGACCCAAACCTAACGTAAAGGACATGTCACCATCCCCCTATGTCCGTGGTGTGACCGAAGCCTTGAGCAGGAAGATCAGAAAAACGGGCGTCTCTGCACATCCCAAACCCATCAACACCATCCGCAGCCAGCTGGTCGCCCCCAAGGACAAAACTGACAAACTGGACAAGTGTGGAGCCATCTACCAAATAGACTGTCATGACTGTGAAGAGAACTATGCCCGGGGAAACTGAGAAAGATCTTTAAAAACGCATGATTAAACGCAAAAGAGAATCATCACCAGTAGGCACCCACCTACACGCCCAGCAACATCAGTTTTAAAATGACAACATCAGCGTTCTCGACCATGACAATAGATGGTTTACAGCATAGGGTGAAGGAGGCTATCCATATTGCCGCCAACAACCCAACATTCAACTAGGACTGGGGCAGGCACATCTTGCCACCTGTGTACAACGCCCTCATTGCTCAGTCACATGACCAGTGTTAGACCCGAGGTCGTGTGCACTGAGCCCAGTTCACCCAGTAGCAACACCACCGCTGACGAAGACGTACGGACGTCCGTCGAAAACTCTAAGTAAGTGCTTGTTTCTGAGTTGAGTGACCTGCTCAAATCTGGTAGTCGTTAAGATTTCAATCGGAGTTTGGTTTTCCCACCAGTTAGTGCAAATTACTTCTCCCAGACCTCATGTCAGTAACTATCCGTAATTTTCCTGCCCTTCAGATAGCCCACGTTCTTCTCTAAAACGACTTTTAGATTGTAAAACAGAATGAGTTCACATTTGAGATCACACTTCGGCCCTTATGTGGAGATCACGTTTGTCTTCTACAAGAAAATCCCTTGGAAGGGAACAACACCCATGCCTTCTGTGTGGGGTAGGGCAGGAGGGGGGGCATATCATTCTTTAGTGGCAAAACATATATCTTTTCCTTCGTTTTTCACAAGAATTTGCATTTTTTTTTAAATTTTGCTCTCCTTTCTGTTTTTGGACCATACAGTAACAGTCATTCTGAATGTGATGCACAGTTCAGTCTGATGTCTTGTGTTGAAGAAAAAAAAACAAAAAAAAAAAAACATCATTCTCTCTTTCACAGATCTTTCAGGAGGGGGACGCTGGTCTTATCTGAAAGGTAATGTTATCTGCTGTTCCTTAAAGCGGTCTGCAAACGTCGAATGAAGCAGCCATCTTCAGCCCATGATGAACCAGTATATTCTAGACTTCATACGTGGACAACACGATGGGTTAACAGTAAAGTTACTGCATTCATGACCTACCACCTTGCTTAATGCACGCACAGTCTATCTTGAAGGACTGGATAAATGCAATTCAAACAGAGACTTTGCGAGGACATTGCTAGATACAACTTTTGCAGTGGCCAGACATAGGAAGCAGGAACATTACTCTTTAATACTGATGTAGATACCTATCCTGTTAATGAGGATATTCAACCCGTCTGACACATGTGTACCAGTTTTGATCGTCGGCATCCTGTGTCGTCTTCTTCGTCTCTGTCTGTCTGTCTCTCTTTCTTTCTCTCTGTCTGCCTGCCTCTCTCTGTCTGTCTGTCTCTCTGTCTCTCTCTCTGTCTGTCTGTCTGTCTGTCTGTCTCTCTCTCTCTCTCTCTCTCTCTCTCTCTCTCTGCTCTCTCTCTCTCTCTGTCTGTCTGTCTTTGCCCATCTATCTATCTCTCTCTTCTCTCTCTCTCTCTCTCTCTCTCTCTCTCTCTCTCTCTCTCTCTCTCTCTCTCACACGCACGTATACAGGCACGCACGCACACACACACACGAGTTTTGTGTGTGTGTGTGTGTGTGTGTGTGTGTGTGTGTGTGTGTGTGTGTGTGTGTGTGTGTGTGTGCGAAGGAAGCATTCGTGCTTCAACTGTATGGGTGTCTGTGGTGATCATGTTGGTCTGTCAATGTTGAACGCATCATGCGATTCATGTCTTTTGTCTCATAGCGAATAGGTAAATCTATTCACACACCGAAATCTTTATGTCGAAAGACATTTGCCGTTCTGCAGAGAGACATGAGTATTTGTAGGGAGAGGCAGCCTTTCGTGCGCAGATGCAGTTGTTGCATTAAAAGAGACATCAGTCTAGATGTAGGAAGATAGGGATCTGTTTAACAGGGAGAGATAACTCTTTGTGCAGATAACCATCAGTCTTGTCATGGGAGACGTTAACCGTATTCCAGGGTGTCATCAGTCTATGTGTCTATCTGTGATAAGACACGGGTCTATCTCTGAGGGGAGGGTGGTGCAAAAAAAACTGTGATATGTCTTCAGGAGACATTAGTCTTAGGAGACTCCAGTTTGTTTATAAGAAGAAGATTCTGGTCTATTTGGTGTCTGAGAAGACATCACATTTTTTTCTTTTTTTCCTTCTTTTTTTTTGGCAGAAGTGTTTAAAGGACTTGCATTCCTCTGAAGTTCCCTGTCTCTGCAATTCACAGTCTCTGGTCTGTCTGTAAGAAGTATCATTTTTTTTAATAGCAGAATGCTTCAAAGGAGTCGCATCACTCTGACATCCCATGTCTTAACAGTTTAGAGGCACTGTATGAAGAAATCAGTTTTTTTATGTAAAAGAATTGCTAAAAGGATTCGTATCCCACCCGCATCCCCTGTCTCAACAATCTCTCCTTTTCGGTCATTTTCCGACTCGCGTATTGCATTTACAAAGACTGTGAAGTGAATTCATATTTTAGTGGAACACGGCGGGCCTTTTGTAGGCGCAGTATCTGGCTCTTTGATAGGGAAGTCCCAGTCTTTGAAAAAGGAATGCGTCGGTCTTATTCGGTTTGATAACGGTCTGGAGGAAGAACGTTAGTAAGGAGAGAGAAACCTTTTTTTTTTTTAAAGAGAGCTTTCAGCTCTTTTCGCAGGGAAAGTTAGCGGTACTAAAGGTTTTTGGACATAAATAACCTTTATGTAGGAAAATACAAACCTTTTGTGAGGTGAGGCAGACATTCTGAAAGGAGTCATAGTGCTTTTACGGGGAAGATATCGATCCAGATATATACGGAGACATTGATATTTCTGCTTCAAGGCTTTGATCTATCGGTAAAGAGAGATGACCATTTCGTCAGTGTTGAATCTCGTGCAAGAACTTTTATCCCCTCAATGTACCCTCTCCCTATGCCCCCCCCCCCCCCCCCCCCCCCCCCCCCCCCCCCTCCTGCCTGCATTTCCTTTTCCCTCCACCCTCGTGTATATAAACTTTCCTTTCTCGTTCCTTCGAGAAATTCATCATTGTTTTAAAAAAGTGAACACATTATCTTTTGTGTTGGAGAAACAGACTCCACCTTTAGGTAGAAATCGGATTTTTTTTTTCAAAGCAAGGCCGTCAGACTTTTTAACGTGAGATGATATTCCTGTCATATGAGGTTGCTAGCTTTGTATTGATGGATACTTTTGTCTTTTATAGAGAGTGACAATTTTACTGTCAGTATTGTGGGACGACATCGGATCATCCGTAATAGTGAAACTGGTGTTTTCGTTGAGCAGAACAGGTGCGAAGACTCGTATTCCTCCTCTGACATTCTTAATCCACTGATTTTTCTATTTTTGTTTAGTGTGGAAGGACCAACGGATTTGCAGTAAGGAGCATTGAGTTCTGTAAAAAATTCTTCATGACTCTTTTAAAAAATTTTAGAGAACCAATACAAATGTTCCTTCCGCTCAAACTGAACCCTCCCCCGACCATTGAACAAAAGGAAAGATGTACTTATTGTAGTAAATGTCTATAAACGTCACTCTTGCATTAACACTAATTCACATCTATTCCTGTTTCAAATAAATATTTGAGGGGAGTTTAGCCCTGATAAAACAACGGTGGGCAATTTGGCAATGACGAACGTAATGACTTGAACGATCATTTTGAAAGTGAACTGAAATGTGTGTTCCAATGGTACGAACGCTATCCATATTTTTTTTTCATGCAGAGAAAAAAGATTTGTCAGTGTCTACCTTCACCACACACACACACACACACACACACACACAGAGAGGCGCACACACGACAGAGCGCGAGGCAGGGGAGGACTCAGAGAGAGAGAGAGAGAGGAGAGAGAGAGAGAGGCGGCAGGAGAGAGGAGATGGAGAAGAGAGAGAGAGGGAGAGGGAGGGATGGAGGACGGAGAGATTGAGAGAGAGAGACGAGGAGAGAGAGAGAGAGAGAGAGAGAGAGAGAGAGAGAGAGAGATGAGAGAGAGGAGAGAGGAGAGAGAGAGAGAGAGAGAGACAGAGAGAGACAGCTAGACAGACGGAGACAGAGACACAGAGAGATACAGAAGGAGGGAGATAGAGAGAGAGCCTCTTCGTGTGTGTGTGTGTGTGTGTGTGTGTGTGGGTGTGTGTGTGATTCTCTCTCTCTCTCTCTCTCTCTCTCTCTCTCTCTCT